>NQII01011508.1:1558-20128 GCA_002778355.1 Clitarchus hookeri
TCTCCACCCATCCAATCTTCGGCGAGGAAGGAGATCTTTTTCCGTCCTACCTGTTCACTGCCGTGACATCATCTGTGATGATTGGAAATCAGTGAAAATTTTGACCTGATCGAAACATCATATTGGCAAGAGTAAGTGGCCGATGTTGCCTTTGTATTACCTTTCTGTGAGGCTGTTCATATTATAAGACGTGCGGGGAGCTGAGAAGAAATGACTCCCTTCTATTAATTTGTACAAGTATGCGGTTCATAAACTGTTATTTGTCTGTACTTTACTGATTTGTTGAATATTGATTTTTTTCCCCGCCAAGAGACTATAACCTAAAGATAATAGTAAGCACAGAAAATAGGTCGCGTGCACAAAACTGAACACCATTTTTTCGAACCTATTGATTCACGACTGAGCATAATACGTCGTATGCATGAGAGTTCCTGACATAGTACACAAAGAAATTGTTATATTTCATTTCTTGTGCAGGCGCATGGAGCAACAGACAATCAGAGCAGAGTATAAAACTTTTAGTGAAGTTGTTTATTTTAAATGGAAGAAAAGTTATGCTGCAGGAAATAATTAATGTTGCAATATATAAATTTATTGGAAAGAACTTGTGAAAATTTGCAAACATAAATTTTATTAGGTTATCCACATGTTTGCTATCGCTAAAGCAAAAATGTTAAAGAATATGGCTAATTTAAAACATTTTAAATTGTTGTTTAATTCAACACAATATCGTAATAAGTTACAAAAATCCTTTTTCTTTTACCAACACCACCAACTGACGTCAGACTCGTTGAAAAAAATAATACACAAGTATTGAATTGAGAATCAATTTCGCATAAGAATTATGGTCGTATGAATGTTCAGCTGTTATATGCTATGCTCTGTACTTATGTATTTTGATTGTGAAAGTAGCCTTAGTGAGTGAGTGAAGAGATTTGGGAGGCTCTTTACATCGAGGTCTTGACAACCAATGAGGGTGAAGCGAGGCGAGAGTGGAGCAGCGCCGGAATGGAAAGGTGGGGGAANACATCGAGGTCTTGACAACCAATGAGGGTGAAGCGAGGCGAGAGTGGAGCAGCGCCGGAATGGAAAGGTGGGGGAAACGGGACATCCCCGAGAAAACCCGCACGGTCAGCGGCATCGTCCAGTATGAACCCCACATGCGAAAATCCGGGAGCGACCCCGCCGGGAAACGAACCCAGTTCACCTAGGTGGGAGGCGAGTATTCTAACCACTGACCCCTCCTNCCGGGAGCGACCCCGCCGGGAAACGAACCCAGTTCACCTAGGTGGGAGGCGAGTATTCTAACCACTGACCCCTCCTCCCCTCCAGTCATAGTCTCTTCGAGTAAGTCAGCTCACAAGACCTCGATATTAAGAGTGGTGTATAGAGACCACCAAGCTCATCGCTGTGCTCGTAGGGCTGGAAATACGACGCCGCTGGGAGAAGTTTCAGGACCAGGGCGTGGTCAACCCAGGGCACGTGATGCCAGAGTTAGGCGCGTGGAGGGGACAGACTCGCTCTACCCTCCCTCAAGCTGTGCGTCATTCGCTCTCAGCGATGGGCCGTGGTAGCATCGTAGACAACTCCAGACTACCTGTTCAAGTCCCGCGCTTGCGGTCCGACCGTTAAACGTCATAATAGGTTATGACTATAGCCTGGTCACGGTTGCTTTACACTTTTTGAGTTAAACCTTTGAAAAATCACCCCAAATACGTGATTGGTTGTTTCCGAAATAATGCCATACATCACAAACTTTTTTTTTTGTTGGCATAAAAATACTTAATTTTCTGTTCAATCTAACTTTTAATTATATTTTATCCATAAAATATTATATTTTGTTTATAATATTTATATGCATAAATACACACATATGTATATATATATGCAAATACTATAGCCTCTCGGCCTTCGTACTTTTATATTTTTAAGTAGCACTCTTAGCCGGTAGGCCATCCCACGCTACGACCGCACAATCAGTGGGGAAGAGGGGTCACGTCCTCCCATCGCAGGTGGCTCAGCCATGCATCCGAGGCAACCAAATCCAAAGCCCCAACCTGATTCACAAGTACGATCAAGAACACCCTTCCAAAGGGTTCTGAGACCCTCGCCCTCAGAAACCAAGCGTGTGGTCTGGCCGGGGTTCTATCCATACCCATAGTGTCTTACCAGGACACAACCGGAGCGAGTTGCCGCTCACCGCCTGGTCTTTCATTGAGAAGGGGAATCTCCCCAGGCCTACTCCAGCATACTGAGTTAACCACTGCCAGCACGAGTCCAACCTCTAGTGATCAGTACACCAGAGAGAACCTCTGGTGGGGCCAACCTGATCAGCCCATGCTCCCACTTATTTGCCATGACATTTCTGGATTTTCAATGTCCGATTACCCCACCAATGAACCGCATGCCCACCAGAAGGACGGAGTACGATCGACTCGGAGCAGCATTCTTCCTCGATTCCTCGGGGAATGCCGAAATCGGGGGAAGCAGCCCTCGCTCAGAATGGAAGATTTGTCATTGTAAAACTCCATCTGGACCCGTAGGTTCCAGAAGTCTTCCATGCTGTCATCACAACCTCCAAGCCGTCGCCACCTCTTCCCACCTCCAGCAGTGCAGTTGGAAGAGCCGTCACTGGACACTGACCTTTACCATACTATATAATTTCTTCACCATGAAATTCCAGTATTGGGCCCCATCGACCTGAATGCCAAGTGGTCCAACATCCCACCAAGTGGTCCAGCATCCCGCCAAGTGGTCAAGCCTAGGTAACAACTATCGGCCCAGGCCATCACGGCAGATACCCCTAACCAGCCACCAGGTGACTGGTTCACATAGGGAGACAGGCGGTGGAGCCCAATTTGCGGAACCAGGGGTGGCACGATGAGCCTTGGGTCCTCATTAGTGGAGAGAGGCTATAAGAGACGCATAATCCACCCTTTCTAGGGTCAAATGTGGTAACCAGATACTGCCAGACCACCTCAAGCACCTGGAAACCTTCCTCCCGAGAGAGTCACAGACCCTTATCCCCCATGCATAAATACAGGGAGAATGTGTGTTGGTAATGCATAGTAAGAAGTCGTTCTTATGCAAATTAATATATTAAACTGAGTGCACACGAGCGCGGTGCGCTGTCCTTCTGGTGTCATTTTCTAGGCTGGGTTAAGCTGTGTTCACATGAGGCGGGGGAATATCCTGGATGTAGAACTTTAGCAGGGTTCAGGAGAGTTAGAAATAACTGTAGATGGACTGTATTTTGTGAAAGAAAAACGAGTGTATGAGGACGTGAACGACATTAATAGTGGTTGTTCAAATTAATTTGCTCGTCTTGAATCCAGCCAAACACACACGATTGTATATTAATATGGTTTTAACAGTTTAATGTTTTGTTACTAAACCCGATTTCATACTCTTGCACGCACCTAATTCCGGCATTACTGTTATGCAGTTCGAGCTAATCGTTACCTACTGCTGTTCATCGATATAAGCCGTACTTATATTACCACGTGTAATATTTCAAGTGAGTTAAAATCCGCCTCTCATCCATGGCACACATTTCCATCGCAGTATTTTTTTTAGATAATTAAGGCTTCTGCAGTTGGGGCGATGTAATCTACTCATTTCTGGATGTAATTGACATAAACGCTGAAGGAAAAACGGTCTTAAAACTGTCTATAATTTAATGTACTTATTATGAACGTACCGTTATTTTGATGGACTTACAAAATTAGGAGAAGTAACCGCAACGTCGTTATCCTATATTAATATGTGTATATAGGGCCTAGTTCATAGTTTATCTGTCAAGAGAACTTCCATTTTAAAGCAGAAGGATTACACATAGTATTGTAGCAAGTGGGTTTTTTTAGAAGGAAATAAAATTATTACAAACCTCAATAACTTCCTGGTTCAAAGACTTCTGGGCTAGACTTCATAGTGGAATGTACGTTTTTTCAAGCCACTGTCGTTACCTCATTGGCTGGTTGTGAATGAAATTTTTATTTGTTGTCTGTGATTGGTCACTTGTTTTGTTTCGGATCTGCTATAGTAACACGAACCTTCTATGGCGTTTAAAATAATTAACTGGCCGAATCTCGACAGCAACGCAGATAAATAAAAAGTCCAGCTTGTCCCCAAACGAATATGTGAAATTTTCAGGTCACTAGAAATAAGTAATGAAAATGGAAGCCTGAATTATGAACTACTTGAATCCTGCTGCAGAGTTGTTCATTTGCTAATAGAAGCAATTAACTATCTTGAATAATTGCGTGCTGGCATTCGATTTGTTGGTAGTATCGTTAACTACATTGTAACAACTATTCTGGTTTGATGACAAGTAGTGAGATTCTGATGTACTGTAGACATCCCAGCCTTAGCTGTCGGGTGGTTCACTAGCTTCTGCCTTGGTGAGTTAAGAATGGTTTTACGCTGCAAAGAGTCTCCACCGAAGTAAGTATGTTTTTTACTATCTAAAATTTAGGAGTGATTTTACACGATTAAATTACTGCAACTGACAATCAGAAAAAGCAAAATTCACATTTCTCTACTCTGCTACACCACAGTCGAATTTTACAAGTTATTGTGGTAAAAATACACACATACTTTTGGAGCTTGTTTCTTTGCAAAAATGAAATGAAACACAATGCATGTGTGCCTAATTCTGCAAGCAGTCCGAAAAAAATAGCTTGTATTATGCAAAACAAATTCAGTAGGTTCAACTAGCGTTTTACTACGCACAGATTTAACTTTTCAATATAAGCAAATGCATCAGGAAGATGTTTTCCAAAGTGTTGGCCAAAATTTCCCGTCCCGGGCGAGTCGTGTTCGGACACCGTGCCACCCAGACAGAGTCCTGAAAGCTATACCAGCGGGCTCACGTGCCGTACACACATGGACATCATTTTCTTTGTCGAGCAATTTCCGAATTTCATCTACTGTGAGAAACGTTTTCATTTTATATTTCGTGTTCGGTTTTCCTAGTTTTGCAAGTAGGTCTAACAAGAAAACACTTCTAGTCATTGGATTATTTATCTTAGAAAAAAATTTCTTTCTCGCAGCTATAAGTCAGAAATAACTGTTTTTTTTTTTTGCTGTGTATTCAAATGCTTATACTTAAATTAGGAAAATTGACCAAGTGTGTTACATCGAAGTTGGCCCTATAAATGAAGCTATATTAATTTTATACTTTTTTTTTTGTAAGTTGAAATAAAAAAATTAAAACTTTTAACATTGCAAACTACACATACTGAAAATGTACAGCAAACCAAATCTATATTTAGGTTTTATCTTTCATTGTAAGTAATTTTACACCTTAAAATGTGTAATTTCCCATAATAATTGCTACAGAAATGTTTCCGTATTTATTATGTTCCTCATCGTCAACGTCGGACGTACAGAAAACTAATAGTCGAATAAACATTTGATTAAATACGATTGAAAAAGAAATAATTATTATTATTTCAATATAAATGAATATGTTAGGTAGATTATAATAATTGTTAATGTCACCTAACCAAAATTCGCATTTATGCATTGTGCCAAACTTAGGGGTTGTGAACTTTCGTATAATTGCATAAAATTTGTAGTTCTTATATTGTTCTTACCCTGTAAATAATTTTAGCTCTAATATTGTAACTAAGAATGTTATATAGAACTTGACAAGTTAGCCGGTTTAGCCCGTTCCGTGTTTAATTTGAGAGTTTAGAGTTTTTGGGCGGCATCAATAGTCTTGCGTGAGAGACAGGGAGGATGAAATTGAGAAAGATGTGGAGCATCGCTGCAATGCTAGGCCAAGGAAAACGAAACATTTCCGAGAAAATCCACCCAACAGAAGCATCTTCGAAGACTATTTTCACGTGCCAAAATCCGAGTGTAACACCCTCGGGAGTTGAACCNCGAAGACTATTTTCACGTGCCAAAATCCGAGTGTAACACCCTCGGGAGTTGAACCGAGATCGCCTGAGTGAGAAATGAGAGCCCTAGCCACTAGGCCAGCCACGGACCCACGTTCGACTTGGAAAACTCGACATTCGTCTACTTGTGTATCAAATATTCTTAATTATTTATTATTTATACATCAAACTACGCTTCAATAAATTCATCGCAACTAGTGGATAACATTTCNCCCATGCATAAATACAGGGAGAATGTGTGTTGGTAATGCATAGTAAGAAGTCGTTCTTATGCAAATTAATATATTTAACTGAGTGCACACGAGCGCGGTGCGCTGTCCTTCTGGTGTCATTTTCTAGGCTGGGTTAAGCTGTTTTCACATGAGGCGGGGGAATATCCTGGATGTAGAACTTTAGCAGGGTTCAGGAGAGTTAGAAATAACTGTAGATGGACTGTATTTTGTGAAAGAAAAACGAGTGTATGAGGACGTGAACGACATTAATAGTGGTTGTTCAAATTAATTTGCTCGTCTTGAATCCAGCCAAACACACACGATTGTATATTAATATGGTTTTAACAGTTTAATGTTTTGTTACTAAACCCGATTTCATACTCTTGCACGCACCTAATTCCGGCATTACTGTTATGCAGTTCGAGCTAATCGTTACCTACTGCTGTTCATCGATATAAGCCGTACTTATATTACCACGTGTAATATTTCAAGTGAGTTAAAATCCGCCTCTCATCCACGGCACACATTTCCATCGCAGTATTTTTTTTAGATAGTTAAGGCTTCTGCAGTTGGGGCGATGTAATCTACTCATTTCTGGATGTAATTGACATAAACGCTGAAGGAAAAACGGTCTTAAAACTGTCTATAATTTAATGTACTTATTATGAACGTACCGTTATTTTGATGGACTTACAAAATTAGGAGAAGTAACCGCAACGTCGTTATCCTATATTAATATGTGTATATAGGGCCTAGTTCATAGTTTATCTGTCAAGAGAACTTCCATTTTAAAGCAGAAGGATTACACATAGTATTGTAGCAAGTGGGTTTTTTTATAAGGAAATAAAATTATTACAAACCTCAATAACTTCCTGGTTCAAAGACTTCTGGGCTAGACTTCATAGTGGAATGTACGTTTTTTCAAGCCACTGTCGTTACCTCATTGGCTGGTTGTGAATGAAATTTTTATTTGTTGTCTGTGATTGGTCACTTGTTTTGTTTCGGATCTGCTATAGTAACACGAACCTTCTATGGCGTTTAAAATAATTAATTGGCCGAATCTCGACAGCAACGCAGATAAATAAAAAGTCCAGCTTGTCCCCAAACGAATATGTGAAATTTTCAGGTCACTAGAAATAAGTAATGAAAATGGAAGCCTGAATTATGAACTACTTGAATCCTGCTGCAGAGTTGTTCATTTGCTAATAGAAGCAATTAACTATCTTGAATAATTGCGTGCTGGCATTCGATTTGTTGGTAGTATCGTTAACTACATTGTAACAACTATTCTGGTTTGATGACAAGTAGTGAGATTCTGATGTACTGTAGACATCCCAGCCTTAGCTGTCGGGTGGTTCACTAGCTTCTGCCTTGGTGAGTTAAGAATGGTTTTACGCTGCAAAGAGTCTCCACCGAAGTAAGTATGTTTTTTACTATCTAAAATTTAGGAGTGATTTTACACGATTAAATTACTGCAACTGACAATCAGAAAAAGCAAAATTCACATTTCTCTACTCTGCTACACCACAGTCGAATTTTACAAGTTATTGTGGTAAAAATACACACATACTTTTGGAGCTTGTTTCTTTGCAAAAATGAAATGAAACACAATGCATGTGTGCCTAATTCTGCAAGCAGTCCGAAAAAAATAGCTTGTATTATGCAAAACAAATTCAGTAGGTTCAACTAGCGTTTTACTACGCACAGATTTAACTTTTCAATATAAGCAAATGCATCAGGAAGATGTTTTCCAAAGTGTTGGCCAAAATTTCCCGTCCCGGGCGAGTCGTGTTCGGACACCGTGCCACCCAGACAGAGTCCTGAAAGCTATACCAGCGGGCTCACGTGCCGTACACACATGGACATCATTTTCTTTGTCGAGCAATTTCCGAATTTCATCTACTGTGAGAAACGTTTTCATTTTATATTTCGTGTTCGGTTTTCCTAGTTTTGCAAGTAGGTCTAACAAGAAAACACTTCTAGTCATTGGATTATTTATCTTAGAAAAAAATTTCTTTCTCGCAGCTATAAGTCAGAAATAACTGTTTTTTTTTTTTGCTGTGTATTCAAATGCTTATACTTAAATTAGGAAAATTGACCAAGTGTGTTACATCGAAGTTGGCCCTATAAATGAAGCTATATTAATTTTATACTTTTTTTTTTGTAAGTTGAAATAAAAAAATTAAAACTTTTAACATTGCAAACTACACATACTGAAAATGTACAGCAAACCAAATCTATATTTAGGTTTTATCTTTCATTGTAAGTAATTTTACACCTTAAAATGTGTAATTTCCCATAATAATTGCTACAGAAATGTTTCCGTATTTATTATGTTCCTCATCGTCAACGTCGGACGTACAGAAAACTAATAGTCGAATAAACATTTGATTAAATACGATTGAAAAAGAAATAATTATTATTATTTCAATATAAATGAATATGTTAGGTAGATTATAATAATTGTTAATGTCACCTAACCAAAATTCGCATTTATGCATTGTGCCAAACTTAGGGGTTGTGAACTTTCGTATAATTGCATAAAATTTGTAGTTCTTATATTGTTCTTACCCTGTAAATAATTTTAGCTCTAATATTGTAACTAAGAATGTTATATAGAACTTGACAAGTTAGCCGGTTTAGCCAGTTCCGTGTTTAATTTGAGAGTTTAGAGTTTTTGGGCGGCATCAATAGTCTTGCGTGAGAGACAGGGAGGATGAAATTGAGAAAGATGTGGAGCATCGCTGCAATGCTAGGCCAAGGAAAACGAAACATTCCCGAGAAAATCCACCCAACAGAAGCATCTTCGAACACTATTTTCACGTGCCAAAATCCGAGTGTAACACCCTCGGGAGTTGAATCGAGATCGCCTGAGTGAGAAATGAGAGCCCTAGCCACTAGGCCAGCCACGGACCCACGTTCGACTTGGAAAACTCGACATTCGTCTACTTGTGTATCAAATATTCTTAATTATTTATTATTTATACATCAAACTACGCTTCAATAAATTCATCGCAACTAGTGGATAACATTTATATGTTCAGTAGTTTGAAATATTAAGGCTCGAAAATGTGTCCCTAAATATTCGTTCATAGAAGAATGCAGCAGAGTGAAGCACGCCAACAACCCAGGACTGCGNAGAGCACACAATACCTCCCCTACTGCGGCAGGCCACTGCCAACCATCCCCTCCCACCCGGCCAGCTCTCGGGGCGAGACGAGGAGAATCACGTAGCGCGTAGGCAGCAGCAGGAGACGGGCCTCAAAATGTGGAAAACATACCTACAGTTTTAGTTAAATTTCTTACAACTCAATGCTGCGACAATACCACTTTTGGCATGATGTTAATCAGAAAACTATAGCTGATTCCACAATTATTTTTGTTTCAAGTATTTATTTTCTAATTAACTGAAAATCGTATGCAAAATTACGCAATTTCATAATTTAAAAAAATTTATTTAACGCCGATAGAATGGAAAACTGTAACCATAGATCGAACAATTCAAGTTTTTACTTATACTGAGAAACATTTTGACGCCATGTATTTAATAGTTCAAAAATAATCATTATTGCAAAACCGCTGTGTGTTTCTCACTCGAGATGGGACTATATACCACTCGTAAGAGCCGCTCAAGTCTCTTCACTCACTCTTCGAGTAAGATGGCTGCGGATGACAAACAACACCGCTGTATCACACAGTAGTTAGTAGGCAGAGACGTGGTGGCGGAGAAGTCTCTGATGTGGCAGTGCCCACTCTCTGATTGGCTGTTCAAGGCTCTGGGAGCAGGCCTTCAGTCCGATAGTTGACTGCATACTGCGAAAGGTTCCCTACTGGCTGGCTGCCAGCTGGCAAGTAAGTTACCAGACTCTGACTGGCGGTTGACGTTCCAACATGTCGCAGACCAGCGAGTGACGCCATTTTGCTGTCTTTTGCGGCTGTTTCACCTCTGTATTGTTAACTACTCTGAGGCTGTTTGGAAAGTTGGCTAAGTTCCTTGTCGTAACAGCCGCCTAAAGTCTATAAAGTCTACTTTCTGCGTGCAAATCCTGTATCAAAGTAATAACTTCTCACGAAGGCCAGCTGCTTCGCGACTCATTATTGTCAATGATGTGATTCTCTTGTGAATTTCGGGGTCCTTGTGCGTCATCGAGATACGGTTCGGGTACTAGCAACGAGGTCAACCCATACAAGCCTTTCTTTAGTCCGACAGAAACTTCGCTGTCTCGATATGAAGTTCTCTCACCTCGTATGCATAGTTCTCATGTCCTGTCACTTATGTTAGTTAGTCTAGCTGTTAATAGGCTAACTGGGACATTCAATAATTTAAATGAACGCTAGGTTTAAGACTGGTTGGCCATCTACTGTAATCGAGCTTGCGCCACAAATAGTTTATTTGGGGCTATCATTAAATAAATTTANAGAAACTTCGCTGTCTCGATATGAAGTTCTCTCACCTCGTATGCATAGTTCTCATGTCCTGTCACTTATGTTAGTCTAGCTGTTAATAGGCTTACTGGGACATTCAATAATTTGAATGAAAGCTAGGTTGAAGACTGGTTGGCCATCTACTGTAATCGAGCTTGCGCCACAAATAGTTTATTTGGGGCTATCATTAAATAAATTTACATATAAGAATTGTTATAATTTTTTATATAATTCGGAGTATGAGCGCTCCGCCTTTTCGATCACTTTTCGGAATGTATAAAATGTATTCAATGTTGTTCAGTGTATTTGAATTGACTTAAAACGTAGCTTTATCTAGTCNCTTTTCGGAATGTATAAAATGTATTCAATGTTGTTCAGTGTATTTGAATTGACTTAAAACGTAGCTTTATCTAGTCGCAATGAAAGTAATACAATCCTGTGCAGGCGACACGTTTGGAACTTCATCACATATGGCCATTGTTTGAGCATTCGCAATAGGACGTCATAACGCGACTGTTTTACGATTGTACTGGAAGTAAATAAAGGAGACTTTATGTAGTTAATGAAAAGTGAAAGGAAATACACATGGCAAGCAGTAACTAATGCCTCAAAGCAAATTATTTTATTCGCCATATTCAGAATCTAGGTGTAATTCAAAACCATAGTAATGCTTAATACGAGCAAGCATTTCAAGTGCATTGTTTTCGGTATTAACTATTTCACTAGACGTGTGAAATTAAAGAAAGAATTTGACGTCCGCGACACATGNAGTGCATTGTTTTCGGTATTAACTATTTCACTAGACGTGTGAAATTAAAGAAAGAATTTGACGTCCGCGACACATGGTAGTTCCTTCAATACGTGCAATATATTTGGCACTAATATTTTTGTGTGGTACCAGACTGTAATATTTTACATCTACGTGAAATGTTGTACGTGCATTATGACGTAGATATTAAATAGAAGCAAAAAAATAGTAACTTTTTTTAATGAGCAGAAAAAGTTCAATATTCCTTGTCTACGGTATTTTATTTTACAAACGGCTTCCGAAAATGTTGTGAATGTTGTGGAGTTTTCTTATGGGCTTTCCAGTAACCCGGCATGGTTGTGCTAAATTTATGGCTCGTAAACTAGAGTTTTGCGATAAAAATCATGTTTCTTAGTAACCCGGTGTGTTTATGCCGGTTTTATGGCTCGTAAGCTTACCGGAGATTTTGCGGATGAAGTTGTGTTAATGAGGGGAATATCATGGAACATATTAACGGAAAGTCAACATAGAACATAAGTTATGTTTATAATCAAAATGGTTTAGTTTGGTTTATAACCGCCTATGAGACCTGCAAACTGAAACGTCTTCCCTAGCATAGGCTTAATGATTCGGCTGGAATAAAACATACACATTAAAACTGTCAGTGTTGAATAAAGAGGAGTTTTATGTTTTTAACGTGAATCTTTTGTAGTATTGAAAAATAACTTCCAGTTAAGGCGGATTTCAATCATAGCAAAATGTGGCCTTGTCTGGTAATATAATCAGCATGATAAAATTAAGCAGTTTCAAAGTAAACAGAATAATAAAAACCAAAATTATCCATGTTAACCGGCAACGTTTAAGTATGAAAAATAAAAACTGCCAAACAATGAGTTGTTTTATAACTATAATATACCCTGCTGGTAAACAAATTCTGAAAAATGAAAAAGGAAAAAAGTAATTAAAAAATCCTAGATTTTATTTTGTAAATGTTTAAACACATTTATCTTTCTTGGACCTAATTATTAAAAAAAAAGTTATACAGAATGTGTATATTTATGTTGGAAGTAACCGGGGTTTGGACTGTGTACCTTAAGACAAAAAAAAATCTATATGAACATGTCTTAATTAAGTTCGATGGTTACCTTCCAATGTTCTGATGGAATTGTTATACCTAGAGTCCATTCACGATTATGTTCAACATTTCTGAATCTATGCTTTAGTTCTACTTCCAGGATATTCCTCCGCCTCATGCAAACATGTAGTTATGTTTAAGAAAAAAAATTTGCTTTCTTATTTATAACTACATAATCCAACACACGCTGTTTTCAATACAAATCCTTTCTTCCATAGAATACATAAAACAAAGAGCTATATTCAGTCATTGCTTTAATTTACTATTCACATTCTTCAACACTCCCCCTCAGTGGCTGAATCAAATACAGACATAGATTTCTTCTGAAGTTCGAAAACATGTGGGTTCCGAGTGCCTTAGTAAATATATCTGCACTTTGTTCTTTTGGATCCACCAGTACAAGTTTCACTGCGCCATCATTCACTTTCTCATGGACAAGATGAAGTTTCACATCCATGTGCTTGGTCCTCCTGGAAATGGGCTATTGGCAATGCTGATGCAGCTGTTATTGTCTCCATACATTAATGCATCCTTTACATCAATTCCCAACTCGAGCAGTAATCCTTTCACCCACATGATTTCCCTAGTNGCAAAACTTACATCAGTACGACTTTTTAACATGACATACCTCAAGATGCCAAGGAGTGCTCTGTATAGCTTTCTTGTTCTGTCTTTTTCCGGTGAATTTGTTAAGTTCAGGTCCTTTTCCATCTGAGTCTTCTCAATTCGACAAACATTAACTCCAAATTTTTCAGTTACCTGTTCAATTAACTTTATTTGATCAAGTTGCAGTCCATTATTAGTTCGCAAGACACTTAGTTCCAAGAAAGAATTAATTTCTCTTAAATCTTTCATATCAAAAATTGATTCCAAAACTCACGTGTTATCTTTAATAGTGTCCAGATCTTCTCCAAACAATAATTAATCGTCGACGTATACTAATATGTACAAATTTACTCTCCTGTATAGAGAGGCCGCGGTGAATGAGCGGTTTGACTGTTCACCTTCCATCAAGGCGAACCGGGTTCAATCCCCAGTTGGGTCCCTCCCAGATTTTCGTAAGTGGGAGTAGCGCTGAACGATGCCGCTGTTTGGTGGGTTTTCTCAGGGAAATCCCGTTTCCCCCGNGATTTTCGTAAGTGGGAGTAGCGCTGAACGATGCCGCTGTTTGGTGGGTTTTCTCAGGGAAATCCCGTTTCCCCCGCCTCTGCATTCTGATGCTGCTCCGTTCTCACCCCATTTCACTCTCATCGGCTCTCAAGACCTCGTTGTTAAAAGGCGCCTAAATCTCTCAACTCAACAACTCAACTCCTCTCATGAATAAACTTTCACCATATCCCAACTTATTTAGTTCTAATTTTAAGCGTTTATTCCAACATTGCTTTAAACTACAAATCGATCCCTTTGANCATATCCCAACTTATTTAGTTCTAATTTTAAGCGTTTATTCCAACATTGCTTTAAACTACAAATCGATCCCTTTGGATTCAAAACATGTCGTGGTTCAGTTTTCAGTACTTCAGAAATGCTGATGTATATCGTCTTACCCAAGAATCCGTTAAGAAAAGCATTGGTAATGTCCATCTGTTGAATCAAATAATTTCTGCAAATTACCAATGGCAACATAAGTCTAACAGTGTTCATATTTGCAACGGGTGCATACAATTCATGTGGAAACAACCACGAGCAACCAACCAATCTTTATACTGACAATTCCCTTCGATCTTGAATATTAATTTCGAATCAATTACTTCTACATTTGGTGGAATGGGAACAAGGTCCCGAAACATCATTCTTGTTCATAGCCCCGAGTTCTGCTTCGATTGCAGCATGCTCTTTGCCAGCGTTAGGTGCTTTTAAAATATATTTAAAGCATAATGGTGCTTTAAAGTCGGCACTCACGTTAAGCAAACTATCTTTTGGACCAACAAAATGAACATCTCTGTGGCTTTTAACTTTTTCGGTTTTATGGAAAATAAATTATGTTTACTTCATCATTGTAACAAATATATATCCCTTTCTTGGCTTTAGGATTGAAGTTTTGGGATGTAAACATAATTTTAAAATAATTAAATTGGTATCTTCCCTGAAAATTGAGTACGACCAGTCCGATTGATAATAAATACTGCTACATTTGTTGCTTGAGCCCACAAACTCTTATTTAAATTACTGCCAACTACCATCGTTTGGGCGCATTCTAAAAGAACTTTGCTATATTTCACATACTATTCTTTCAAATAATGTCCTTCCTTCTTACAATAATAACATACCTTAACTGAATCACTCGATCTTGAAATAAACACCTTCTCTTTTAGTAGTAATGGGTTCTGAGTTTCTGTATGTAGCTTTCATTTTTCTTCTTTCCATTTCCGATATCAACTTCATCCTCAGTGTCTTAAAAAGTGGTATTTTCTGAGCATTCAACAGCTGTGGTGAAAGAGTCACAGAAGTTCAATAAACTGTTAAGCACCTTTGCCGTTAGCATGTCAACAGATATATTTTCTCCAACCTCAGCCAATTTGCATGAGACGTTGTCAATTTCTTTAAAAAATTCTAACATATATCCAAATTTCATTGAGTATAATTTATTTTGAAAATGTAATTTATTCACCGATGCATGTGCTCCATACATAGTTTCCAACTTTTCTATCATTTCTGATGAGGTTTTGCATACTGTCAGCATTTTCAAGACGTTTTCACAAACACTGCACACTATACATTTTTTCTTTTCTGCATCTTACATTCCTGAGGTACATACATCAAATTGAAACTCCCACTCATCATAATTATCCCTTCCTGTAAGACGCAACTTTTCTTGATTATTAA
Source organism: Clitarchus hookeri (assembly GCA_002778355.1). Taxonomy (NCBI): domain Eukaryota; kingdom Metazoa; phylum Arthropoda; class Insecta; order Phasmatodea; family Phasmatidae; genus Clitarchus; species Clitarchus hookeri. The sequence continues at coordinate 16,811 of NQII01011508.1, forward strand.
CGACGTTCATCTTTAAGTGCTTAAGTTTCATAATCTGTAAAAATGGTTAAGAAAAAAGTTATTCTCATTTCTAACTTTATAATCTTACACACACTGTTTTAAATACAAAACCTTTCTTACATAGAATACATAAAACATAGAAGTNCCTTTATAATCTAACACACACTGTTTTAAATACAAAACCTTTCTTACATAGAATACATAAAACATAGAAGTAGATTCAGTCATAGCTTTCATTTACTATTTACATATATGCAAAAAAAAAAAACAAATCTTAGCCAAATCTAGAAAATTACACCAGAGACATTTAACCGCATTCGTGCGCAGTCAGTGTAACAATATTTTGCATAAGTACTCTTTCATACTAGCCATTACCAACACGCCTTTTTATTCATGTTTTTATTCATATTAATTATAAATGAAATATTATAATTTATACATCGAATATACGACAATATTCAATTTTACAAAAAAAAATAAGGTAATTTTAAAGTAAACGTAAGTATAAATCGCTTAAGTTACATGATATATTTAGGAAACAGACAATCACGTCATACATAAAGTGATTTTTTAGAGGCTTGGTTCAAAGAGTGTGAAGAAATCGCGAACAGACTACAGCCGTAGTTGATACTCTACTGCTTGTCATCACTGCAGCACTGCCCCTGTACAAACAGTGGTACAATCTTACAAAAGGTGCTCGAAATGTTCACCTCGCAACTGAATGCACGCCTGCACACGTCAGATCAGTGACTTTTACACATCTTCAAACACCCCAGGTCTGCCACGAATCTGCTGGCAACCTTGTTCCACACGCTAGCGAAGCATTGTCATATCCGTAACATGTGTGTTGTTATGTTGTTGATATTTTTTTAGTATTTATCCTTAACAAAGAATTTGGGGGCGTAACAAGTTATTGATAAGAGTTATGTAATGAACACTATATAAAAGAGCTTATTTAACATTAAGGTTTTACAATATTATTCCAATATAAATATGATTGCTATACAAATATATTTAAATATTAAATGATATTATTTTATAAAGATTTAACTAGCCACATTCTGAGTAAAGCCTAATTGGAGAGTCCCCACCTTGTTCATGATTCCGGAGGCTGATTAAGTCGACGGCCGGACACGCCCATCTTCAGTGGTCTTCTCGTTCCAATGGCCCGACGACAAAAGACACCGCCCACGGACTACATTGCTCTATATCGGCTGTGTTGTCCCCGTTTACCGGGCGGTGGAGGGGGTTTCTGTGGTTTGGCGATTTCATTATTAATTTCAGCGATCACGCCCTTGTCCTGGATAAATAAGTGAAGGTGTGATCAGGTAGGCCGCTCGGTTGAGGGCCTCACCACAACTCGTAACAGTGTGTAAAAGAATGATCTTGAAATGTCCCCACAGGCAATTATCCTCTGAATTTAGATGAGAGAAATGTGTAGGAACCTCCAGGTAGTTGTGTGGTATCAGTTCGTCTAGATGGGCTCTGGCCACTTTACTGAAATGTGGTGGCGCTTCATCATGCATGAACCACATGCGGTGTATCAGATCCAACGGTACATTCTCACTGTTGCTGCGGAAGGTTAGAGTACAACTGACCCATCAAGCACTCGGTGCTCGACGTGCTCTGGATGTCAACATTGGGCCTAGCAACTCACACTTCACGCTCGTATATATAACTCTTCATACACAAACAAGGAAGCACCTACTGCCAACAGTGGGCAGTGACATGGGCCCGAAACTCGGGAACCATAGAACCTAAGACATATGTTCAGATGGACTTCGTGTTTTGTTTAGAGTTCTACTGTCTACGCCATTCCAGTTATTTAATTTTCCTTAATTATTTATTACGCGCGTACTGTTTGTGTAACCCAGAGATACGTGCTTAGTGAAATCCTCATTCGTGATGCGTACTGATAATGTGATGTAGAATTTACCAATTACTCCTTGTAAAACAGAACGTGACACAAGCAATCCACTTCAGAAATCAGGCCAGATATCATTATACTGCATTAAAAATGGAAATTAACTATACATTAAAATACTAACATGCTGGAAAGACAATTTGATAAAATTCAAAAAGTGAAATACGACTACAGTTACTGAATAAAGAGAATGTGTTAAACAAAGGTATAAGTCAAGTGCTGTCCTCAAAGCACACATTGATAATAAAATACTACATTTTCTAGAGTTATTGACTTCAAAACTGCCACCTTCCTTACAATATGAAATAAAAAAATATGAAAACAAAAGAATGTTCAAAAAAATTGATCCTGACTGCATTTAAATGTGTTAGTATTATCTATCTCTTACGCTACTACGTCACGGGAGTTACACTACAACAAATAGATAAATACGATAATAACGAGACAAACATATATATTTCAACATGCACAGAAATTACTAGCCTAAAATAACCTCTCGGTATTTTGTTCAAAGTACCTTCAAATATTTAAATAATCATGCCAAATATATAGGTGATTAAAAATATCCGATGTTACATATGCTCAGCCTTTCTCTCAGATATTACCAAATACCACGACGTACAAAAGAAAATGCTTTTGAGAAATATCAAAACAAATAGAAAATAATTTGACTATACCACAAACGGTATACGAAAAAAAAAAAAAACCTTTATTTACGTACAGTGTGCCAAGCACCAAAATTCGAATTCTTGTCGGGTCTAATCGCGGTGAAAGCTGTGTTTAATTCCAACTTGCTACAAACCACAACACATCCAAATGCCAAGCGGAGAGGCAGCGGACAACCCGCAGGCGGTAGTCCAGTCCTCGCAGAGCATGACATAAGAACTATAAGCTATTCACGGTAAAGTGAGCACTTTAGTAAGCCCTCTCATTTGGAATAACAGTCAATAAATATATTTTATTCCAGCCGTAGACGTTAACTTCCAAGTGCAGGGGAATATACACGCTGTGCATAGCAATATTTATTTTAAAGTTGGTTAAAGGATAATAATGACTGAAAGGAAAAAGTAACTAGGGCCTCAAAAGTGCTCACTTTACTGTGAACAGCATATATCTGACAGTCTTTAATTATGGGTTCGTTTTTCTGTCAAATAACCGAGCGATGTAGCGCAGTGGTAACACAATGGACTCGCATTCGGAAGGATCCGGGTTTAAATCCCGGTTCAGCCATCCTAATTATTTTCGTGGTTTTCTAAAGTAACTACAGGCGAATTCTGGGGATAGTTCATGCGTGACTCTTCCCAGTTCCAGTTTCTCTTAGCTACTTGCTCAGTTTCTAATAACCTCGCTGGCAAATATTCGTTAAGCCCATCAACCTCCCTTTAGACTTACTG
>NQII01011509.1:1886-19051 GCA_002778355.1 Clitarchus hookeri
AGATCCACTTTTGTGATTGGATGATTCAAACTGTCACGCATTTCAGGTGCCTGCCAGCGAATCACGGACACTCAGTGTCGGCGTTACCTAATTCTGATTGGCCCAGTCAGGTAAGGAACTGTCTCCCGACAAAGACACGTGACCAGTAACCAAAGGAGGTCAATTGAGAGAATTGGGCGGCTCTTAACAACGAGCTCTTGAAAGCCGATGAGAGTGAAATGAGGTGAGAATGGAGCAGCGCCGGAATGCAAGGGTGAGGGAAACTGGAGTTCCCCGAGAAAACCCGCCGACCAGCGGCATCGTCTGGCACGATTCCCACTTGCAAAAATCCGGAGTGACTCGGCCGGGGATTGAACCCGGTTCGTCGTGGTGGGTTGCGAGCAATCTAACCGCTCAGCCACCGCCCCCCCGTAATTAAAGTAAAACTGCACGTATGCTATTAGACATTGGAGACCACCCTTCGCGTAAATCATTTTGCGAAAAACAGGTGGCCCTAGTCATGGGTGAAAAAGTAGTTGTTAACTATCATAAAGCTTTAAATGTTGTCAAAGAGGAAAAATACTATTTTATCACATAATTTGGATAGGCAAGAAACGCAGAATATGCAGCTGTTTCATTAAAAACCGCATACTAAGAGTGAAGAAGTGTTTGGTCGCAGTAAACCCACCTGCCTCTGGCGTCTTGGTGGTGGGANTAAAAACCGCATACTAAGAGTGAAGAAGTGTTTGGTCGCAGTAAACCCACCTGCCTCTGGCGTCTTGGTGGTGGGTAGCTCTCATCAAAGAGTGCAGGTTCGCAGTCTTCCTCCAAAGATGACTCCATACCCAGATAGTTTCTGGGAGGCTGNAGCTCTCATCAAAGAGTGCAGGTTCGCAGTCTTCCTCCAAAGATGACTCCATACCCAGATAGTTTCTGGGAGGCTGTAGGTACGTGATTGGTTTGCGACGGTTGTCCTGCACCGTCTGTAACAGCGCAGTAAAGAAACTAAGTATTAGAAAATTGGCAGTCAAAAATANGACGGTTGTCCTGCACCGTCTGTAACAGCGCAGTAAAGAAACTAAGTATTAGAAAATTGGCAGTCAAAAATAGCATGATAACTTTCTGATACTCATGGCACTACTTAACAAACCAATACCAATTTATCACAAAAGTCGTATACCTGTCTTAATGTAAAATTACCTTATTTTTGGTTAAATTAAACTTTCACTTAAATTTTATTTATAAATTACAATATTTCATTTTTAATGAACATGAATAAAACTGGTAAGAGAAAATTCTTATGCAAAATTATTATTAAATTAAGTGCTCACAAATGCAGTGCCTTATCTCTTTTGTGTAATTCCGTAGAAGGTTTGTTTGCATGAGGCGGAGGAATAGCCTGAAAGCAAAAATTTAGCAGGGCTTCAGAAAAGTTGGAAGTAACCGTGAATGCACTACAGCAGCGCATGGCGTAGTTTACGATATTCTGATAAGCGGTGACCACTACACTTCGTAACTTCCACTCCGCTTATTGCTTCAACGAAGTGAATTTGATCCCGATAAGCGGAAAAGTGAATGAGAATCGCACCCCTGAACACGATTTTAGAAGTACAGGTCTTGGGACTGTCATGAAATGCTGCCGCACTTATTTACTAACGTAGTTCATGAAATAGCCGCAGAACGCTGTTATCAATAGTATTGTTAACTTCACATGGAAAGTACACAGGTGTTTGCAGTACTCATTATTTTAAAGNGCTGTTATCAATAGTATTGTTAACTTCACATGGAAAGTACACAGGTGTTTGCAGTACTCATTATTTTAAAGTCAACATGAATTAGACAAGTCTCCCATCTATGTGAAGTACAAAAGTCTTCTCTTAGGGGAAAAATATGAGGTATTNGTCAACATGAATTAGACAAGTCTCCCATCTATGTGAAGTACAAAAGTCTTCTCTTAGGGGAAAAATATGAGGTATTAGGACTAGCAAGATTTTCCAGCTTAAAGTTAATATACACGTAGCACGACTGTCACGAGTATTGAATTACAAAATGATGCCAGCACAGGTGACATATATAATAGGAACGAGTTACTTTTGCCAACTTATAATGATATTGCTGTCTTCTGTAAAGAGGCGCGTGGAAAAAGTGATATTTATTTCATGCTAATTTTTTTTCGCCATTTACTTGTTAAACTCATCGTCATATTTTGCATTAAAATGATTAAATAATTCAATATATTACCTATTCTGATAACTACATGAGCATCAACAATTGCAATTGCTACTAGTCACAATTATTATATTGGATGATGCTGCCAGCTTCAAGGATGAAGCAACAAGCNTCAACAATTGCAATTGCTACTAGTCACAATTATTATATTGGATGATGCTGCCAGCTTCAAGGATGAAGCAACAAGCAAAGCAAGTCTTTATGACCAGCTTAATCCTACTAATATTATAAATGCGAAAGTCTGTGTGTGTGTGTGTGTGTTAGTGTGTGTATGTTTGTTACCACTCAGCTCCATAACGGCTGAACGGATTTTGATGAAATTTGGTATTGAGGTACTTTAGGTCCTGGAATAGGACATACGATACGTTTTATCCCGATAAATTGTTAAGGGTCCTGTGGAATAACAACAAAACTTAATTCTGNGGAATAGGACATACGATACGTTTTATCCCGATAAATTGTTAAGGGTCCTGTGGAATAACAACAAAACTTAATTCTGCAATGGCTGGGAACGTGACCGAACTCAGCTCCATAACGGCTGAACGGATTTTGATGAAACTTGGTATGTAGGTACTTTAGGTCCTGGAATAGGACATAGGATACTTTTTATACGGGTCCTGTGGGATAACAACGAAACGTAATTTTGCAACGGCTGGGAACGTGACCGAAATAATTTTTTCCTCTGGTGTCAGAGTTTATCAGGCCGCCTAAGGACCCCTGAAATGGCTTAATGACTGCTATCAATCAATAACAACCGGGACCAAATATTTAACGTGCACTCCGAAGCCCGGACGCGCTCAGATGTTATGCCACTTAAAGGTCACCCATCCAAATGTGTGCCGTTGNCTCCGAAGCCCGGACGCGCTCAGATGTTATGCCACTTAAAGGTCACCCATCCAAATGTGTGCCGTTGGGAACGTTGCTTAACTTTGGTGATCGATTAAGACCCCTCAACCAAGCGCAAAAAGTAGTACGTAGGTACACCTATTNCTTAACTTTGGTGATCGATTAAGACCCCTCAACCAAGCGCAAAAAGTAGTACGTAGGTACACCTATTTCTAAAGCTACAACTTGATGAAACTCACGTTTTTATTTTAATACATCGACGCTGTAAAGTGGAAATGTGGTAACTACGTGATAATTACACAGATACACCCAAAAACAATACCCTACTTCTTGGNGACGCTGTAAAGTGGAAATGTGGTAACTACGTGATAATTACACAGATACACCCAAAAACAATACCCTACTTCTTGACTATCGGGTAAAAAATATTTCCTTCGAAAACCCAACGGCATTAGTCCATTTTTGGATCCGGTTGTATCATTAATTTTATAATTCTGTTTTCACATAAATGAATTGTCTTTTCCAATTTATTTGTTATTGTATCACTGTAAAACTCAATTGTACCCGGGCAAAGCCGGACCGGTTCGCTAGTAAGGCATAANATTGATTTGTTATTGTATCACTGTAAAACTCAATTGTACCCGGGCAAAGCCGGACCGGTTCGCTAGTAAGGCATAGATATGTTTTGGCATCCTGTTGTGCCACATGGTATTTGAATCCTGCGAGCGCCTCATCGTTGTTCTTCAGAGGCCATCTATTACTCTCACAGATGCCAGAGAAGCAGCATAAATTACTAAAAAACATTTGCAATACTTCAGAGATCCTAGCCAGTTTGAGTAACTCTGAATAGCAATGGAAGAAAAACAACAGCAGTTCAAGTTAATGCCTCCTCAGCTTCCTCGAAGAAAAGAAGGTACCACGTNATAGCAATGGAAGAAAAACAACAGCAGTTCAAGTTAATGCCTCCTCAGCTTCCTCGAAGAAAAGAAGGTACCACGTAAGATTGAACATTCTGTTAACTGCATCTGGAGAAACCACAAATTTCAAACAGCTAAGGAGTACTGCCGAGCTACTTATTTTTAATTAATTGACACAGTCACCGGTGAAATGGAATCGCANTTCAAACAGCTAAGGAGTACTGCCGAGCTACTTATTTTTAATTAATTGACACAGTCACCGGTGAAATGGAATCGCAATTTGATCAACCAGGGATAAACAACAATAAACACCTTGCGAGTTCCGTTCTTACTGAACCAGAAGACCAGTACCTGATATATCTGATACACTGAAATGGTATGAAATCNAGTTCCGTTCTTACTGAACCAGAAGACCAGTACCTGATATATCTGATACACTGAAATGGTATGAAATCGACATGGGATCATTCCAGTCTCAAGTTCGAATGCTGTCAGTCATTATACCAGAGATGTAAGTTGAATATGCATATATATATATATATATATAGAATTGCTATCTGTAATTACTTAACTTCTGAATCAAAAATCCATGTTTAACCTACTTTCCTCCCATTTATTACTTAGGCATGATTTGACATCATTGACATCCTCATTCAGCACTCTTCATAAGGAAACAAAGGAACTGTTTCCTGAAGTCGTGAAGGTTCCGCGCCTTATTCTAGTAATACCTGTATCCTTGCAACTGCATAGCAGAGTTTTTACTTACTGGAAAGACTGAAAAATTGTCTACGTTCTACCATGGACCAGGAAAGGATGAACCATTAGGCCATTCTACAGACATACCAAGATGGCGTTGACTGCCTTACCATCAACGAGGTGTGTTGTGAGTTTGCAAATAATGACTGTTGTGTCCACGTGTTTGGCAAGTAGTTTGATTTTATTTTAAAGGATGTATCTGTGATAAGTACTTATAAAATATTGTTNATCCTCATTCAGCACTCTTCATAAGGAAACAAAGGAACTGTTTCCTGAAGTCGTGAAGGTTCCGCGCCTTATTCTAGTAATACCTGTATCCTTGCAACTGCATAGCAGAGTTTTTACTTACTGGAAAGACTGAAAAATTGTCTACGTTCTACCATGGACCAGGAAAGGATGAACCATTAGGCCATTCTACAGACATACCAAGATGGCGTTGACTGCCTTACCATCAACGAGGTGTGTTGTGAGTTTGCAAATAATGACTGTCGTGTCCACGTGTTTGGCAAGTAGTTTGATTTTATTTTAAAGGATGTATCTATGATAAGTACTTATAAAATATTGTTGTAATATTTTTGTTATTATTATATTTTTATTTTCTTCTCGATTATTGAAATTTTTACGGTCTTTGCCCATTATGAAATATGTAATTTTTGTTTTTATTGCACCATAATTGAAATTCGTGAGGCAATTCAAAATTCCTTTGGGGTGGAGGGGCGCCTTATTGCTTGCCCCTCCCTNGTGTCCACGTGTTTGGCAAGTAGTTTGATTTTATTTTAAAGGATGTATCTGTGATAAGTACTTATAAAATATTGTTGTAATATTTTTGTTATTATTATATTTTTATTTTCTTCTCGATTATTGAAATTTTTACGGTCTTTGCCCATTATGAAATATGTAATTTTTGTTTTTATCGCACCATAATTGAAATTCGTGAGGCAATAGTTTTAAGGAAACCCCACCTCCCCGCGGAATAACGAACGGGGAGGGTAAATTAGAGATTTTGTTTTGCCACTGTAAATTCTGAGAAACTCGAGATTGAATTCACTTTACTAGTGAATGATAAATTTGCAGTAGTCTATGCCCGCAGACAGCACTTAGAGGTGGCATATACCCCATAATCCTGAAATTATTATTTACATTTCTGGCTTGGAGAGTCTGAGTTAAATATCCTGCTTGTCTGGTATATTACTCCTAAAGATTAAACAGAAAATTCTGTTTGCTGCAGCATTCAGAGAAGGGGTAAAAAATGTTTGTAGTTTAAGTTCACTCACCTATTTTGTTGTTACTGGGTTTACCTTGTATGACATATGAATAAATTTCACATAAGTAATTGAAACTAAATTTAAGAGTTCACAAACAAATGTTTTAAGACCAATTGTTTATACAAACATAGATATTACTGTAGAATGAACTTATGTTTATTCCAAAGAAGTTGTAAATAACGTGCAATNATTGTTTATACAAACATAGATATTACTGTAGAATGAACTTATGTTTATTCCAAAGAAGTTGTAAATAACGTGCAATCTCATTGGCAGCTTTGCTACTTCACTGTTTGTAAACTGAACAGCTCCGAAGTTAAGACTTCGATCATGTATACCTTGATGGCCAATACCGTAATTTTTTTTGAAGCTCGCATGGAAACCACTGACGAGGGGCATAGTAAGGTTAATGGATGCTTGAAAGTGTTTTTTCGCAGCNTGTAAATAAATAAATTTCAGAGCACTGTTGCTTCCGTTTCGTAATTGAAATGACCCTCCACACACAGGCAATTTTTTAAAAGAGCTTCAAACCATTTTCAGCTGGGAATTTAGATGCAAGTATTTTCCTCCTTGAAGAAAACCGTACTAAGTCTTCATCGTTTGAGTTGATACATATATATCATCTTGATATTATTTTTATCAAATCTTGCGTAATATGGAATGCCTCAAGGCAAGGGTAAGGCTACAATCCATTAACACCAAGGAAAATACAATTTTTTTGTAATTGGAAATAGTGTGCGGTGCTGTTGGCTTTTCATGTCTCCTCGATGTGGGGAAAACTACATGTTGTTTGAAAATGGAAGGCAAAATTATGTATTGCGTAGCATGGAGGGATTGTTCATCAGTAAGGCATATTCTGCCCTAGTCCCTAAATTCAACGAGCAGTCGACATTGCTCCTCCAGTAGAGGATCGAGTGAGTAATTGTGCTGCATGATGCGTGTCGTCTTTTATTAAATTTCAGTGACGTTGTTCTGTTCTCTAAGAATATTAAAGGATAGGGACGCAGAAATCATTCCTACCGCCAACGACGCTCTGCATCCTTTTTTACTTGGCTCTCTTCGTTCAAGGCTGTTCACTGTAAAGTGAGCACTTTTGAAAGCCCTGCTTGAGACCTACATTTCTGTTTTCTTACACTTTATGTAAAAGTAACATTGCCATGAGCCTCATCACTTTATGCATGCGTCGCGTCGGTTCAATGAAACAGTAAAGTTATTATAAAAGTAAATATCATACTACTTTGTTCATTATTTCACTTACATACATTATAAAAAGCAAAAGAAAATGTTTTGTTATTAACATTAATTATTTGGTACTTTAAATGCAACGTTAAGACATGGCTACTCTCCCTAGGTTGTATAAACTTTACTAGGCGTATGCCAGTCAGTGTGTCGGTTAAAATATATGCAGGTAGGGNCTACTCTCCCTAGGTTGTATAAACTTTACTAGGCGTATGCCAGTCAGTGTGTCGGTTAAAATATATGCAGGTAGGGGCAGTGGCATTTTCCAAAGGTTGTTTTCAAAAGTGATTGTTCAGCCGTGAACAGCCTATATTATTCCTGAAATTATAAATACAAANTTTTCCAAAGGTTGTTTTCAAAAGTGATTGTTCAGCCGTGAACAGCCTATATTATTCCTGAAATTATAAATACAAATTTCATGGCATCATCGTTCTTAGAATCAATAAAAGTACTGTTATAATCTCCTATAATAATGCTGCAACAATTATTGAATATATAATAATTAGAGAAATTTGCATTCATAGCGCAATGATAATGGGAATGATAAATAAATATTTAACCTCCATTTTGCATTGCATGTANGAGAAATTTGCATTCATAGCGCAATGATAATGGGAATGATAAATAAATATTTAACCTCCATTTTGCATTGCATGTAACACTAAAAAATGTATGTAAACTATGTTAGTACTTTCCACTGCAAATTTGACAAGATTAATGTGTTCNTTGCATGTAACACTAAAAAATGTATGTAAACTATGTTAGTACTTTCCACTGCAAATTTGACAAGATTAATGTGTTCCGTTGTTACATGGTTTCGTGTGATATAGGTATTTGAATCATTTAACGTCGATTTCCTAAAGTTAACTGAAAAAAAAACTTTTTTAATCCAAGCTTTTTTTATTGATGTTTATTTTGCCAGCAATAAACAACTAGATCATAGAATAACATGTCCAGACACACGCCTATTTTCCAAGCACGTAAAGTCGACTCACTTGTTGAGCAGTTAAATTTACAGACACAGCCGTGTTACATATAAGTATGGTGTTCGTACTGAGACTGTCTTATTTTCTTCGTAAATGTCTGGCAAACACATCTGCAAATATATAAAGTTACCATCAACACAGCAAAACATGTAATCATGCCCAACAGATATCCACAGTCTAGAAAATGTGGTCGCAATGAGCAGGCCTATCAGCGTTTATGTAAAAAATATGCAATTTCAGGCTGGTATTTTTTTTTTAGAGATTACTACTTCTTTGAGATAGAACAATGAACATGCCGCAAAGGAAAATCTATTATGTAGAGATATCGTGGAAATGGAGTTAAGTTAAGAAGGATAGAGTCTGTACCTTATGAACCTCAACAATTATGAAACAGTTCTACAAAGCCTAAAGGATCATAAAAAGGGGTAGTGTAACAGGAAGGGAATAAAGTTGTGGGAATAGAAGTCATTAAGGAGAATATGGTACATGCCAAGCACGGAGCGTGTAACTTAAACTCTTTAGGAATGACTACGGAACACTGAAAAGTAGGGGCAGAGGAAGAAGGGTATAGACTTCGTAAAATGGAATTTTCCAAGTAGGATGTAGTGCATACTATGAATGAAGCCCATTGCCTAGAACGTTCAGGAATAGCTAATGGGTAGGTAGTCTTCGCGATTTTGAGGAATGGTAGGAGATATTGTCGTCGTGGAAATACGAGAAATAAAATATGTTAGAACAGTCATGTTTTCCCNTTTTGAGGAATGGTAGGAGATATTGTCGTCGTGGAAATACGAGAAATAAAATATGTTAGAACAGTCATGTTTTCCCTGTACTCTTATCTTCATTGCAGGTTCCTTTCCCATACTGGATTTAACCCTTTCATTTTAACACCCCCCCCCCCTTTTCCTTCTTTGTCTTCGCTCCTTTTACGCGCTCTTTACATTTTCCCGAATACCTCATTTAAGTTACAAGCTTCATACATGCCATGTGCCTCGCCCTATATTTATCTTATATTTCCATAACAGTTCTATTCCCTTTCAGTCATCAACACCTTAGGCGTGATCATGTACCATTCCATNTTTATCTTATATTTCCATAACAGTTCTATTCCCTTTCAGTCATCAACACCTTAGGCGTGATCATGTACCATTCCATAATTGCTCTTTTTGCTTAATTCATCTGTATAATGTAGAAAGAACACGAGAGTATTTCGACGATTTGCAGATTATTTGCATATTCTTTTAAGAATTCAGCTAACTTACAAATAACTACTTTTGCGTATTGTGTAAATAACTGTAATGCTGAAATCGATAATGAATGACAGCATATTAATTTAAAAAGGAGGTGTACTGGGTTGGGTAAAGGAAGAGAATGGANGCTGAAATCGATAATGAATGACAGCATATTAATTTAAAAAGGAGGTGTACTGGGTTGGGTAAAGGAAGAGAATGGAGCATAATTAAGTAACGAAAACTAATATTACAATGAATAGAGGAAGATTCATGCAAAAATTATGTACAGAACTACAATTTAGGAACAGCAGGCATATTTTGTTAATGCGTATGAAGATAGGAGGAAGATGTATAGACTGTAGATAATGTGTTGTGCATGATTACATGTTTTACTGTGTTCATGGTAACTTTAAACATAATGTGTGACATAAAATTCAATTGTACGACTCGAGAGTAAAATATAAAGGAAAGTGGCGTACGATCCACAGTTTTCAAGACAATCGTGAACAACTTAAATAAAAATAGCAAACAATTATGTGATAAGAGTTAGGCATAGAAAGTGTTGAAATTGGTAAAGGTTTAAGTTATATGTGGTACCCGTATCTTCTAAGGGACAGCTAATGGCCTGCAGTAAAACATACTTTTACAGCGTTTCTTAAAGGTTTCACTTTTCTAAACGAAACTTGGATTCTTTATTTATGTTACTGTTTCGACGAGGTGATTTATACTCATTTATTCTTTGCTAATTTATGTTGTTAGTTTTCCATTACCAAACTGAGGTAAAACATTTTTGGGTGATAAAATATCATGGTTAGCATGTTTATATGTTATTTATGCCAAAAAAATATAATCGAATACTTTCTAGATGTGTTAAGCAGAGGACGCAAAAATTTTATTACAGTATATGAAAGTGTGATAATTTTTAACTTANACTTTCTAGATGTGTTAAGCAGAGGACGCAAAAATTTTATTACAGTATATGAAAGTGTGATAATTTTTAACTTAAACTACAAACTATTTTCTTTTAACTTAAGTTCACTCACCTATTTTGTTGAATGACCCACAATGGATCATACTGTATACTTATTTAAAGTGTATTTATATTGAAACTAAATTTAAGAGATTCATAATAAAATTTTTGAAGACCCATTGTTTATACAAACATAGATATTACTGTAGAATGAACTTATGTTTATTCCAAAGAAGTTGTAAATAACGTGCAATCTCATTGGCAGCTTTGCTACTTCACTGTTTGTAAACTGAACAGCTCCGAAGTTAAGACTTCGATCATGTATACTTTGATGTTTTGAAGCTCGCATGGAAACCACTGACGAGGGGCATAGTAAGGTTAAGGGATGCTTGAAAGTGTTTTTTCGCAGTGAAAAACGGTAAATTCCTGTGTTTTTTAAGGATGAAAGCAAAAATTTGAAACAGTTGAAGTAATTCCTACGAGTTGTGGTGTTAGAAAATTGCGTTTGTTTTACTGTAACACGATTATAGTAGTTTAAGTTCACCTAAATAAATTTTTTTTAATCAGCCCCTTTATTTAATTGTTTACATTTAAAAAGGCTATTTGTATTAGCTTTGACAAAAAACAAACCAATATCTAAACGAGAGATTATCACGAATGCATTTAATTAAGAAACTGACAGTTAAAGGCCTATAACAATTAATTGAACACACAACTTTACAACAGAGGCACTATCGGCACCGAACGGGCAAAACGGGCAGTAAAATTAAGCTGTTGATTAATTATTTAAACAAAATAACATCTACAAATATTTTGTTTACATAGACGCGAATTATAAGCACTTATGTACATGTAACGTTACAAAAACATTTCACAAATAATTCACTCGAACATACTACGTTTTGTGTAAATGAACCGTGTATTGTTTAAAATTCATGGCAAACTATTTACACTTGACGTTGCAACTTCTGTAAACAATGTATCAAATGGCTTTGCTACACCATGATGCCCCTAGTCAGCTGTTTGAGATGCCGGCCTCAAAAGAAAACACAGCAGTAATAGACAATAAGCACTCTATATACACAGAGGTGACAAAAGTCATGGGATAGTAATATGCAAATATACAGATGGCAGTAGAATCGCGTACAAAATGTATAAATGGGCAGTGCATTGGTTGGGCTTTCATTTGTAGTCAAATGATTAATGTGAAAAGGTTTTTGGCGTGATTATGGCCGCACGCCGGGAATTAACAGACTTTGAACGCGGAATGGTAGCTGCTAGACGCATGGGACATTCCATTTCGGAAATGGTTAGAGAATTCAGCATTCCGAGATCCACAGTGTCAAGAGTGTGCCGAGAATACCTAATTTCAGGCATAACCTCCCACCATGGACAACGCAGTGGCCGACCGCCTGCACTTAATGACCGAGACCAACGACGTATGCGCAGAATGGTCAGTGTTAACAGACAAGCAACACTGTGTGAAATAACCGCAGGAATCAATGTGGGACGTACGACGGACGTGTCCGTTAGGACAGTGCGGCGAACTTTGGCTGTACTGGGCTATGCCAGCAGAATACCGACTCGAGTGCGTTTACTAACAGCACGACATCGCCTGCAGCGACTCTCCTGGGCTCGTAACCATATCGGTTGGACCCTAGACGACCGGAAAACCGTGGCTTGGTCAGATGAGTCCCGATTTCAGTTGGTAAGAGCTGATGATAGGGTTAGAGTGTGGCGCAGACCCCACGAATCCATGGACCCAAGTTGTCAACAAGTAACTGTGCAGGCTGGTGGTGGCTACATAATGGTGTGGGCTGTTTTTACATGGAATGGACTGGGTCCTCTGGTACAACTGAACCGATCATTGACTGGAAAGGGTTATGTTCAGCTACTTGGAGACCACTTGCAGCCATTCATGGACTTCATGTACCCAAACAACGATGGAATTTTTATGGATGACAATGCGCCATGTCACCGGGCCACAACTGTTCCCGATTGGTTTGAAGAACATTCTGGACAATTCCAGCGAATGATTTGGCCACCAAGATCGCCCGACATGAATCCCATCGAACATTTATGGGACATAATCGAGAAGTCAGTTCGTGCACAAACTCCTGCACCGGCAACACTTTCGCAATTATGGACGTCTATAGAGGCAGCATGGCTAATTATTTCTGCCGGGGACTTCCAACGACTTTTTGAGTCCATGCCACGTCGAATTGCTGCACTTCGCAAGGCAAAAGGTGGTCCGACACAATATTAGGAGGTATCCCATGACCTTTGTCGCCTCAGTGTNTGGAAAATTCCAGGGAATGATTTGGCCACCAAGATAGCACGACATGAATCCCTTCAAAAATTTATGGGACATAATCGAGACGTCAGTTCGTGCACAAACTCCTGCACCGGCAACACTTTCGCNTGGACTTCATGTACCCAAACAACGATGGAATTTTTATGGATGACAATGCGCCATGTCACCGGGCCACAAATGTTCCCGATTGGTTTGAAGAGCATTATGGAAAATTCCAGGGAATGATTTGGCCACCAAGATAGCACGACATGAATCCCTTCAAAAATTTATGGGACATAATTGAGACGTCAGTTCGTGCACAAACTCCTGCACCGGCAACACTTTCGTAATTATGGACGTCTATAGAGGCAGCATGGCTAATTATTTCTGCCGGGGACTTCCGACGACTTTTTGAGTCCATGCCACGTCGAGTTGCTGCACTTCGCAAGGCAAAAGGTGGTCCGACACAATATTAGGAGGTATCCCATGACCTTTGTCGCCTCAGTGTATATATGCTCGAAGTGTTAAGGCCTAGGCTGCAACTGGCAAAACTAACACATTCGCGGTTATAGCATAAGGAGATACACGACACAACCACGGGGACTTAACTACAGTTGATATAACCCTGAATGTATTCGAGTATCTTGTTACATTTCGTATCGGAGAAATTAATGGTGGTGAAGTTGTTAGCGTTTTCTCGTCAAAAATATTATAATTGACACAGCGGAAACGTTTTTTTTTTTCAATACGAAATTAGTTTGGTTTCAATTTGAAATGTTAACGTCACTTAAAAATATTTCAAAACTTCTGTGTGGCGAATGGCGATGCTTTATAAATAAACAAAAAATCTGCTCGGGGTATAAAATTAGTACACAATTTATTGTTTCATAAATAAGTTTCTCACTTGACAACGTAGTAGACCATTCGGGCCCTTCTGATTGGCTAAGCTGCAATACACAGCAAGAGTAACAAGCAAAGTTGAACCAGGCTGAACTCTTCTTGTTACTAATAGTATGTTAAGGAAAGCGCTTATCACTGTGCGCTATTGAAACGTGTCGTATTGATTTACATGGTGTTTAACNATAGTATGTTAAGGAAAGCGCTTATCACTGTGCGCTATTGAAACGTGTCGTATTGATTTACATGGTGTTTAACCCATGTGTATATTACAGTGTTGTAGGGGCAGCGGTGGCGTAGTGGCCAGGGAGCTCGCCTACCACCACGGCGATCCGGGTTCGATCCCCGGTGGGTTCACTCCCGGATTTTCGGATGTGGGAATCGTGCTCGACGATACCGCTTGCCGGCGGGTTTTCTCGGGGTATTCCCATTCACCCCGCCCTTGCATTCTAGCGCCGCTCCATTCTAGGGTTTCATTTCTGTCATGCTCGGGGATGACGGNTCTTGTTACTAATAGTATGTTAAGGAAAGCGCTTATCACTGTGCGCTATTGAAACGTGTCGTATTGATTTACATGGTGTTTAACCCATGTGTATATTACAGTGTTGTAGGGGCAGCGGTGGCGTAGTGGCCAGGGAGCTCGCCTACCACCATGGCGATCCGGGTTCGATCCCCGGCGGGTTCACTCACGGATTTTCGGATGTGGGAATCGTGCTCGACGATGTCACTTGCCGGCGGGTCTTCTCGGGGTACTCCCATTCACCCCGCCCTTGCATTCTAGCGCCGTTCCATTCTAGGGTTTCATTTCTGTCATGCTCGGGGATGACGGTCACCTACGGGTTCCAGCTGGAAAGGCCGTCACTNTCCATTCTAGGGTTTCATTTCTGTCATGCTCGGGGATGACGGTCACCTACGGGTTCCAGCTGGAAAGGCCGTCACTGGGAGAGTGTTGCCTTGCCCTGGGTGCACTCCCCACACACCATTATTATTACATTGTTGTATTTGCTCTATGATTGTGCCGTTTGTGTCCGGTGCCCTAAGTGATAAAGTACAAGGGGTCTATTTAACTCGATACCCATGGACATATACACCTACGTATGTATAAACTGCCCAGAGCAAGTTCAGTACAAAGCCATTGGAAAAAAAAAAGATGTGGGTTTCATGAAACCCTGCTAATTCCAGGATATTCCTACACCTCATGCAAACAAAGGTTAACCAAGTATAAAAAACTTACATCAAAGGGACAACGCACCGCATTCATGAGCACTCAGTATAATAATATTTTGCATGAAAACTATTTCTTATTACGCATTACAACACAACTATTNCCGCATTCATGAGCACTCAGTATAATAATATTTTGCATGAAAACTATTTCTTATTACGCATTACAACACAACTATTTTTTCCCTGTTTTATTCATATTAATTTTAAAATAAATTTTATAATTTATATATTAGATATACAAAAAATTTAATTTTACAAAAAATAAGATAATTTTTTGTTAACAGAAGTATAAAACGCTTGTGATGCATGGCATATTTAAGAAGCAACCAAACAAGGGATACATGGGGTGATTTTTCAAAGGTATAATTCAAAAAGTGTGAAGAAATCGCTAATAGACTATAGAGAGCACGTTGCACCCGCCGATTATGCAGGATCATCCTACTGTGCTTCAAGTGAACAACGTACTCACCTGTCTACTCACTTGCAAAATGCCAAGGGTCGGTGTAGGAAACGAAAGCGGACGTTCCAGGGTAAGAGGCAACAATGTTACTGANTCACTTGCAAAATGCCAAGGGTCGGTGTAGGAAACGAAAGCGGACGTTCCAGGGTAAGAGGCAACAATGTTACTGACCACAATGCATAGGTCATCAGTAGCTATAAGTTGGCGGTTCCAGGACACCTGGCGCCCTGGCGCNCCACAATGCATAGGTCATCAGTAGCTATAAGTTGGCGGTTCCAGGACACCTGGCGCCCTGGCGCCGGAAGGGGGATGAGCTATGACTCCCGTGGGACATCGATGACGTCACCACGCGCTAGATGCGCGGTGCTACTCAAGGCGCTCGTCCCTACACGAGGCTCTCGCAATTTTTTGGAAAATATAATTTTTTTAATTTCAAATTTTTAAAATTTTTAAAATTTTAATTTTTTTACAATTTTTAAAAACTGGCAAGTCAGTACCGGTCATGTTAGCTGAAGAATGTTAACAAATGGACATTTAAGCCCCTATGCGAATTTATACGCATAGATGGCCATAATTCCCGAACAGTTTAAGATGTACTAATCCAATTCATATCATTGGCATCGACGCAGACAAGGAAAATTTTGTGTACCAGTAAATTCAGGATACGCTTGAATTAAGCATAATTGACCCTAATTCCCGAACAGCTTAAGATGTAGTAGTCAAATTCATAAATTTGGCACCGATACAGACAAGGAAAATTAACAAAAATGGTAATTTAAGCCCTATGCGAACTTATAAGCATAGTTGACCATAATTTCCGATGGTAAATTCTACATCAGCAGTTTAAGATATCATAGGCATCAATGCAGACAAGGAAAATTAACAAATGGTCAAAATTCGGGATACGCTTGAATATTCGTATCAACTAGTATTAAGGGCTACCGTTTAAGGTACAACAAGCAAATACACAATATAGGCAAGAGGGTGTTCTCCGAGTCTTCCCTAACGTCCCAACTGACCCCTACATCACAGTCTTGCAGGGGGTGTTCTCCGAGTCTCCCCAAATCCCTGCCACGTCACCCGACTGGCTCCTACATCATACTCTTCCTGGATGGATCTCCAGGTCTCCCCAAATACCTACCATGTCACCCGACTGGTCCCTACATAATGGGTTATCTCAGAGTCTTCCCAAATACGATTAGCATTTAATTCNGCATAGTTGACCATAATTTCCGAACCATTTAAGATGTAGTCGTCAAATTCATATCATAGGCATCAATGCAGACAATGAAAATTAACAAATGGTCATTTAAGCCCTATGCGAACTTATAAGCATAGTTGATCATAATTCCCGAACCGTTTAAGGTACAACAAGCAAATACATAACATAGGCAAGAGGGTGTTCTCCGAGTCTTCCCTAACGTCCCAACTGACCCCTAAATCACAGTCTTGCAGGGGGTGTTCTCCGAGTCTCCCCAAATCCCTGCCACGTCACCCGACTGGCTCCTACATCATACTCTTCCTGGATGGATCTCCAGGTCTCCCCAAATCCCTACCATGTCACCCGACTGGTCCCTACATAATGGGTTATCTCAGAGTCTTCCCAAATACGATTAGCATTTAATTCATTCCTACAAGATCATATACTTCATGCACTTGCATTTCAAGCGAGAGGTTGTCTCAGACATCACACACTGGCATTCCAAGCTGGGAGGATTATTTCAGAGTCTTCCCCAGTCGACATGACACGAGTCATAACATAAAATACATCGCCATGGCACTTGGTGTATCATAAAGAACGTTGCCGAACACTTCAACGATGCATGCACCCTAACATAAAGGTTGACGTCAAACACTGCGGCGAAGCGC
>NQII01011509.1:19413-36140 GCA_002778355.1 Clitarchus hookeri
TATATATATATATATATATATATATATATATGTACATATAATTATACCCTTCAAGGCTAATGGCTTTTTAGGTATACTAGAGAACCATCACCTGAGAATGCGCACTGGCACACACAGAGGGCTGTCTTTAATGGTATGATAGTTAGTATTTTACAAGCAACAATGTACTGTTTTTATCCTACGTACATATTATCAACTAAAGCATACTTGTAACATACTCCATCATGTAATGGCTTTACAAAGATATATCATTGCAGTAGTGTACCGTTTATTGGTGTGCTTTTAATTTACTAGCACATTTAGTTGGGCTGTGTGTGATTGTTATCTAACAGAAATAAGAACACTGTGAATTTGATGACATACATATATATTACACATTGTTTTTTGCAGCATACTCTCAGAACATCAAGATAGGCATTAACAAGTAATGTACACATATGTATGTCGAATATCTCACAAGCAAAACATACATTACACATCAAGATAGACATTAACAAGTAATACAGAATATATTCTACGCATTACATCAAGATAGCAACTAACTATAAACATAGACAATTAAAACCTTTTTTTTCCACCATACTTTTGCATGCAGAGTTTTGAATAGTTGCAGCAGTAATGTCTTTCTATCAGCAACTGTTAATTTGTGCATGTCCTGAATCGATGAATTGCCGCAATTCAGACATGCTGTGACCGGCAACATCTTCTTCTTACGTGACATTCTGCGATGAGGCGTCGCCACAGACTTGGTGGTGGCCGGCTTCTTACGTTTGACAGCAGCAGGCTTCTTACGTTTGACAGCAAGCAGCTTGTTGNACTTGGTGGTGGCCGGCTTCTTACGTTTGACAGCAGCAGGCTTCTTACGTTTGACAGCAAGCAGCTTGTTGTCCTCCTTAGTAATGTCAATCGCAGCATCAGCAACAGAGTTGGTAGGTTTAGCCAGCACCAAAAGCTCTTGNCTTAGTAATGTCAATCGCAGCATCAGCAACAGAGTTGGTAGGTTTAGCCAGCACCAAAAGCTCTTGAGGAAGGTAAACTCTTATCGCATCTTGCAATTAAGCGTGAGTTATAACTTCGTCCAGACCACATGGCAGGGTAGTGTCTGTTCGCATATNTATCGCATCTTGCAATTAAGCGTGAGTTATAACTTCGTCCAGACCACATGGCAGGGTAGTGTCTGTTCGCATATAGAAAACAATACACCTCCCCAGAATATTACTTTCGTCCATCTGCTGACATCGCTCGTACGATGTTTGGTTGTGGGCAAGCAGCCAATGCGATATACCGTCGCACTGTNACATCGCTCGTACGATGTTTGGTTGTGGGCAAGCAGCCAATGCGATATACCGTCGCACTGTTCGCTGTACGTTCTTGACTCGTCAGCGGTCTCGCCATCACAGATATAGGTTATACAGTTGTTAGCAGGAGTTACACTGCTGCAGGCTGTCTCTGGACGAAATGGCACGTTCATCTTGAGCTCACTGGTGTCGACTACACAGCTTATATAGCGGTCGNGCAGGCTGTCTCTGGACGAAATGGCACGTTCATCTTGAGCTCACTGGTGTCGACTACACAGCTTATATAGCGGTCTTACTCTATGACGACATAGCGTCAGTGGTTCTTGAACAATAATAGTGCATATGTACGTATGTACAGTATGTAATAGTTGCGACATTTACTCTTGCTATGACATATTATTTCACCCTCTACCACCATGCTGCCGATGTCTGCTTCAACGCCCATGTTGATGCAAGCTTCGCATATACATAATTTCAATTGAAGATGCAACATACCTTAGTAGCGCAGGGTAGAATGTATATGGTACCACATTCTTTCAGCATGCTCGTATGTATGCAACCTGTACATTCTTTGGTCCAGTGTGTTTGACATCTCGTCTTCACCAACAGAAAAAGAATACACGCAGAGTCAAAAGTAATATATATATTGACACAAAAAAAATATATAAACTATTTTTTCAATTAAAACACAAAGTAATAATATTTTGTCGCAAAAAAATTACAATTTTTTTCCTTCGATTAAAACAAAAGAAAACACACAAAGTAATATATATATAGAGTGTCACAAAAAAGATATATATATAATTTTTTCAATTAAAAAAAACATATAAATATCTCTCTAGATATTGTCGAGAAGCGAGGTGAACATATATAATTCGCTATAGCTGAGTTCATAAATAATATTATTTATTTCTTCGCTGACAGAAATATATCCCCTTCTCTGTAATGGTACCAGCACATGTAGTCTATCAACCAGGCTATTGGGGCCTTCAGAAAATAAGTAGCTAGACTTCACGACTCTCATCTCAAAAGGTTCACAATACATGTCTGCATCTATGTTCTTCCGTGATGGGTAGTTTGTGAGATACCTCTGAGCCAGAGTAATTGGTTCGAATCTTCGTTTATTCTGTCTCAACTTCACGTATCCGTCTTCTTCATCATCGTGTTTACGCTTTTGCTTTGCAGATGCAGTTACTTCATCATCGTCAGTAGAATATGTATATTTCGCATCATCATCATCATCGCCCTCGGACTTGACTGTCACACTTTCGTGCTGGATAGTTGTAACATCCTCGTTTATCATCTTACACCTTAGCAATACATGTTTGCTGTTCACGTCGTTGAACGATCTGTATGGTTTGCGCTCTACATAATACATGTCCGCAACAGGCATATTTCCTTCTTCACAGAATGTTTTGGAACTTGATGCATGTCCGGATAATGTTATGGGCGATGGTACAATCAATAGTTTACACAAAGAATCAGTATGGGAGTCATTCATTGTATTGCCTTGCATCAACAAGTTCAATGCTTGCTGTCTTGTGCAAGTAAAGGTGTGTTAGCTTTATGTGTAGCAGTATGCCTCTTTAGATTGTCACTTCTACCAAATGCCGCACCGCACATATTACATGATAGTATTCTGGAGGCTGGTTTCTTTTGACACTCACTCTGTTCATGTCGCCGTGCTTGCAACTTTTATTGAATGTCTTGTCGCAGTAACTGCATTGTTTTCCATGTAATTGTTGAACACTTGGTGAAGTTTTGCATGTAGGCAAACATATAATTTTCGATTGCATGTTCTCCACACTTTTTCATCATCTTCAAGTATATTACAACTTAATAATGTGTACTACTACTATGTAGTGCACACTCCTCCCCTCCGCAGACTCATATTTTCTGCAGACTCCTCTTTTCTGCGGGCTCCTCCCCCTCTGCGGACTCCTCGCCACTACGGACTCCACCCCTCTGCGGACTCCTCGCCACTACGGACTCCACCCCTCTGCGGACTCCTCTTTTCTGCAGACTCCTCCCCTCTGCAGACTCTTCTCCTCTGTGGACTCCTCTTTTCTGCAGACTCCTCCCCTCTGCGGACTCCTCTTTTCTGCAGACTCCTCCCCTCTGCAAACTCCTTTTTTCTGCAGACTCCTCCCCTCTACGGACTCCTCTTTTCTGCAGACTCCTCCCCTCTGCAAACTCCTTTTTTCTGCAGACTCCTCCCTTCTGTGGACTCCTCTTTTCTGCGGACTCCTCCCCTCTGTGGACTCCTCCCCTCTACAGACTCCTCCCCTCTACAGACTCCTCCCCTCTACAGACTCCTCCCCTCTACTGACTCCTCCCCTCTACAGACTCCTCTTTTCTGTAGACTCCTCTCTTCTGCAGACTTCTCCCCTCTGTGAACTCCTCCCTTCTGCAAACACTACTACCTTCACACAGTAGTGTTGCTGTACACAATAGCTTAGCAACTATGTGAATTTCTGCGGTTACTCTAATTTATACCCTCATTCTGAAGGTCGAATACGAAGTTAGGTTGTAATTTTCTCTGTAGTGGATTACAGGGAAATAGGCAAGTGGCTGAAGTAAAACTTGTTCTCAACTACAGCTGATAAATTATATATAATGTCCAACCTGTACGTATTTCACATCGTCATCAGCAGACTTGGAGGTCACGCTTGCGTTCTCGATGTTCTGGATAGTTGTAGCAACTTCGTTTATAACCTTACATGATAGCAGCGTATGTTTGTTGTTCACATCTTCTCGCGATCTGTACAGCTCGCACTCTACATAGTAAATGTCTACAACACTCGTAATTCCTTCTTCACACTCTGTGAAGGTTTTGCAGGTAGTCGTATAGGACATTCTCGATTGCATGCCTCAATATACATACATCTATTCGCCAAGTGGTGTACGTAAATTTGTTCTCAACTGTAGCGATGTATCTTATATAATGTCCAACTGGAACCCTTTCCCATATATTCTTCTTCCTCGTGACAAATTTTCTGTAAACTAGCTTCAACACTGTCTTCAATTTCCTGTGTGTTAAACACAGGCACATTCGAGGTCTTGAAGGCTCTCTCGCTATATTCATCTTCATGTGGTTCTGGTTTGGTATATTTACAATTCAACCGTATATTATATTTTACTGCACCTTCTTTTTCCATCTCGCATATAAGTTGATCTATAATATTCTGTTTCATATGCTTAAGATATGTACAAATATCGTCCACCATACATGATGAATACGATACAACATATGTCTTCATAAGACCTCGGAAAGCAGATTCTTTCAGTATGAACCCATTCTCATTTGTTAAGTTTACGACAGGTGTAGGTGTAGATGCTTTATATGTACACATTCTGTCATGGTTGTAATACGACTCACGACATAGTTTTACCTGATGGTCGTGTATTTCGAGTCGCATGCTGTCTGGAACACCTGTTACTTCATAACATTTTAATTCGTGACCACACTTTTGTGGCATTTATGCTTTATATGTGTCTTTGCATTGCAGGCATATGCAAATGTACTGTTATAGTAGTGGCAAGGATGTCTAGGAGATGTGACTGTTCCATCCATTGTTTTCTTAGTAGGGTACGTTTTGCCTTTAATGATGTTGATGGTTCGAATTTTTCTTTTGTGGATATCTTCCCATCAAAAATTTGCTCTATTCTCAGCAAATACTGACTGGCCTGTGTAGGAAGGAGAGCTTTTCATATTGCGCTATGCCTTTTTAAGCTATCGAGTCTTCGAAAATATGATTTGCATTTTTCAAATGATAATATAACACATTTCATATTTTTTTGGCAGCCAGTCTCGTGGTGCCGAGCATGGCAACTTTTAGAAAAAGTCTTCTTACAGTACCGACATAAATAACTTTCTCGATTATTTCCCATCGTATAAAAAAAACAGCTCTGTTCACTCTTCGAAGTCTGAATAGCCACTGAGTCGGCCATCCTATCCTATACTATACTACTATATACATACATATATACATGAAACAGCGGTGACCTTTATGTCATCTTTGTTAGTATCGAGACGCTTTCGGGACATGTTATGCTTCTTTATCGTTGTGTGCGACAGCGCCCTTTATGTTAGACCTGCGAGTGTCTCACATAACATGTTAGGCCCCTTTATGATCGGTGGTGTTCTCTCTTTATTATGGTGGTAGCTTGCATTTATGCTTTATATATCTCTNTGTTAGGCCCCTTTATGATCGGTGGTGTTCTCTCTTTATTATGGTGGTAGCTTGCATTTATGCTTTATATATCTCTTCGCTTTGTAGGCATATGGATATGCANGTTCTCTCTTTATTATGGTGGTAGCTTGCATTTATGCTTTATATATCTCTTCGCTTTGTAGGCATATGGATATGCAATGTTAAGTAGTGATGTGATTGTTCCTGCCATTGTTTTCATAGTAGTGTGCATTGCCTTTGATGCTTTATCATTGTGTATGGTTAGGAAGACTCTGAGATAACCCACATGCATATGTTTGTGAAAACCCAGAGATAANATGCTTTATCATTGTGTATGGTTAGGAAGACTCTGAGATAACCCACATGCATATGTTTGTGAAAACCCAGAGATAACTCTCTCGGCTTGGCCTGCAAGAGCATGATGTATATCTCATAGGAAGGACTTAAATGTTAATCTAATTTGGGAAAAACTTAACCCTTTNGGCCTGCAAGAGCATGATGTATATCTCATAGGAAGGACTTAAATGTTAATCTAATTTGGGAAAAACTTAACCCTTTGTGATAACGGGAGTAATGTTATGAAGTTGCCAAATGTATCTTACACGATACGGACCTATGATTGTAGGGAGTAAATGAATCTGTAATAATTTTTATATGTATAGGACATAAATAACTCCACAATGATTTGTGTTGTCAGGAACGATATATATAACGAATTTGCCGTCTGTGTGGTAAACAGTTCGGAAATTACGAGCACCTATGCTTATAGGGCTTAAATGATACTGTGATAATTTACCCAAGTTCGAGGGTGTGCTGTGTATCTAAACATAGAACCATATCTAGTAATTAATATGTATTTTTTCCCCTTTGGTGTAACCTACTCGACTAATCTTTGTTTGCATGTGATGATGAGTCTGCTGCACATGCGTGTATGTAAGTGTGTAAATGAATTTTGCGTACTGGTGTCGTGAGCATATATCATATGTAAAATGTATTTCTCGGGAGGAGTCGCGCCTAGTTTCCCCTTTGGTGTAACATACTCTTCGTCGCATTGTTCGGCATCACCTTTTATGTTAGGTATCGTGGATCGTTGAAGTGTTCGGCGCCATCCTTTATGTTAAAATACCTGCGCCGTTGAAGTGTACGGTGNAGGTATCGTGGATCGTTGAAGTGTTCGGCGCCATCCTTTATGTTAAAATACCTGCGCCGTTGAAGTGTACGGTAATGCTCTTTATGTAATGCCGTGCACTCTTCGTCGCAATGTTCTGTGTCGCCTTTTATGTTAGGTGGCGTGCATCGTTGAAGTGTTCGGCACCGCCCTTTTATATTAAAATTCATGTGAGGTTGAAGTGTATGGTAGCGCCCTTTATGTTATGCCATGTGCGCTTCGTCACAGTGTTCAGTGTCACCCTTTATGTTAGGGTGCGTGCATCGTTGAAGTGTTCGGTGCCACCTTTTATATTAAAATGCCCTCGTCATTGAAGTGTACTGTGGTGTGCTTTATGTTATGCTTCGCGCGCTTCGNCCACCTTTTATATTAAAATGCCCTCGTCATTGAAGTGTACTGTGGTGTGCTTTATGTTATGCTTCGCGCGCTTCGCCACAGTGTTTGACATCACTCTTTATGTTAGGTTGCATGCGTCGTTGATGTGTTCGGCAAAGTTCTTTATGTTACACNCACAGTGTTTGACATCACTCTTTATGTTAGGTTGCATGCGTCGTTGATGTGTTCGGCAAAGTTCTTTATGTTACACCAAGTGCCATGACGACATCCTTTATGTTATGCCTCGCGTCATGGCGACTGGGGAAGATGCTTGGAATGCCAGTGTGTGATATCTGAGACAACCTCTCGCTTAAAATGCAAGAGCATGAAGTATATGATCAGTAGGAATGAATTAAATNGTGTGTGATATCTGAGACAACCTCTCGCTTAAAATGCAAGAGCATGAAGTATATGATCAGTAGGAATGAATTAAATGGTAATCGTATTTGGGAAGACTCTGAGATAACCCATGATGTAGGGACCAGTCGGGTGACATAGTAGGGATTTGGGAAGACCCGGAGTTCCCCATCCAGCAAGAGTATGATGTAGGAGCCAGTCGGGTGACGTGGCAGGGATTTGGGGAGACTCGGAGAACACCTCCTGCAAGAGTGTGNAGTATGATGTAGGAGCCAGTCGGGTGACGTGGCAGGGATTTGGGGAGACTCGGAGAACACCTCCTGCAAGAGTGTGATGTAGGGAACAGTCGGGACGTCAGGGAAGACTCGGAGAACACCATCTTGCCTATATTATGTATTTGCTGGTCGTACCTTAATTGGTTCGGGAATTATGGCCATCTATGCTTATAAGTTCGCATAGGGGCTTAAATGTATATTTGTTAACATTCTTCAGCTAACATGACCGGTACGGACTTTCCAGTTTCGAGAACCTCGTGTAGCTAATTAGTTAATGTTAAAAATTAAATATTCTAAAAAATTATAATTAAAAAAATTAAAAAAAATAGAATTTAAAAAAGAAATATTTTCTAAAAAAGTGTGAGAGCCTCGTGTAGTGATGAGCGGCTTGCGTAGCGCCACGCATCTAGCGCGTGGTGACGTCATCGATGTCCCACGGGAGTCACAGCTCGTCCCCTGCCCGGCACCAGGGCGCCAGGTGTCCTGGAACTGCCCATTTATAGCTACTGTCATCTTCATGTTAAAATGAGCTCTTGAAGCACATAATTCAGGTTCTGAGGTTACAAAATGAGTCATGACGGAGATTGAGCGTGTACCATCACTGCGCATGAAGCATCACCAAGCAAGCGTGACGCCTCCCAGTAAATAAAAATGACAACACACATTGTGGCGGCAGCACCTCTGTGGTTGTTTATGGGTTAGCGCAGTTATGAAACCAAAATTAGTGTTAATCCGATATGATTACGTGACATAAATTTCAACATTTTAATCCCATGAGTCTCAGGGAAAAGTATGTTCACCAGTGACTGTTGGGTGGCAGGGCCGCCGGGGAGCCCATGGTGGCCATCTTGGATGATGTAATGACGAAACCTCATGCTCTGTCATTCCTCATCGAAGGCAACTATTTTGTTTTTTCCTCGTAATTGGCGTTGATTACCTTTTTCCTCGGAATTTCCCTATTCTCAAACTCCTGCTCTGTCACTCCACTGAAAGATCTGAAAATTGTTTTTTATGAGTTGACAGCACAACCGTGAGCACGGGACATAGCTGCAGCCTGACGGAGTATTAGATTCAGCGATGACAAAACCTAAGTGCCGCGCCACACTGCATTTCCCGTCGGAGGTCTGGTGCAATGACGACGGTCAGCAAATTCCTACTTCGCGTGCACCGCTATTCCGTCAGTAATACGGTAAACAACACTATCGCACTTTCAACACACTTACACTCGGCCGGGATACACTAATACCCACACATGAGCACTTTTACACATATACACCAACACCACTCTGATTTATGATAGTTTGCACTTAAAAACAATTTATATCAGTCAAGAAACTGCATCTTCCTTTACTATCTTTGTTAATAGTTTCAATTATTATTAAAAATTGCAAATATTACAGATAAACTTTTACAAGCAGAGCGGGCTGGATCTTATATTATTTCTGAATTAACAGTTATGATAAGAAAAAAATTTCCTTCGCAAGAAAAAAAGAAAAAAGGGAAATAGAAAAAAAAGATAGAAAAAGCAAATAATACTCACTTTATAGAAAATATTACATTGTTTGAAAAAAAAATAAAAAAACTTTTAGCGATTTTATTTATACCGGAGTATCTACTCCAAACATATATAACAGTTAGGAAANAATAAAAAAACTTTTAGCGATTTTATTTATACCGGAGTATCTACTCCAAACATATATAACAGTTAGGAAAAAAAATTTTTAATACATTTTATATAGTCCTATTTAACACGATCAGAAAAAATTGCTTATACTAGGGAAGACTGGTTATGGTTGTAGCAGGGTACGGTTGTAACAACTCGAATATTCGCACAACTATCCACGGTTAGGTGAGTGGTACAAGGGAAAAGACACGCGGCTTGCCTGAGCGTCGCCCTCCGCGCGCTTTGTTCGCTTGTAGAGGGACCTATTGTGTTTTGTCACCCAAAAGTAAGTATTTTTAATCAATTTCTTTCTTGAGTTGCTTCTTTAATATTATAATTTACGTTTTGAGATTTTTTCCTACGTATTTGGGTGACTTAAGAGGTAAGTAAACAGTAATTAGTTTTTGTGTAAGTTATATTCTTTCGCCTCTGAGACAGTTTCACTGGCACATTGCGGGGGGAAGGAGGGGTGATGGTTGTAACATTTTTTGTGGGTAAGGTTGTAACATTAGTAATATTTTTGTTTTACATTGTAGATGCCCAGGAAACGTGTCAGGAAGACATCGAGAGGTGTAAGCGACATATCACGTCACAAGGATGCATTTGACGAAGTTAAAAGTGGGAATTATTTGAGACGAGTAGCAGAGATCTACAGAGTTAGCCACGTCTCTCTGCTACGATACATACGAGAGAGAAACGCCATGAACGAACGAAGGTGCCGAGGCAGAAAATATCAGTATGGGATATGTAGCTCATAACAGAGTCTTTTCGGAAGATTAAGAACATCTACTCGCCGTTAAATACAATTTAAAGATACGTCCATTTAGAATTTTTTTTGTTTGATTAGATGCTATTTTACTAGCTTAAGANGTAAGAAAATTAGCATTTGAACTCGTCGTTAAATACAATTTAAAGATACCTCCATTTAGAATTTTTTTTGTTTGATTAGATGCTATTTTACTAGCTTAAGATTGTTTTTAAATAAGACGTTAAATTGAAAATGTTACATTTTATAAAGAGATTAAAGCAGACTGTTTAAAATGTTACTAAAATGGTGCCATATTAACCTTAAATAATGTAAAAGTACTTACATGTGATTTATTAGTAATAAAACTGATTGAAATGCGTGTATTGTGTATTATTTGTCTATGTTTCAACTGACCCCCATCACTGTTATAGCCATCCTTGGCATGGGGTCAGTTGTAACAGTTGGCACACGTTTTGTGAAACCTCTCCTGTCTGGCAACTACTGCATCCAGGCCTATCAGTTTAACATAAATTTGAAGACAAATTAGTAATCTTCTATGTCAAGCGACTTATTTGTTGTTTACAGCCAGAATGGCAATGCTACGAGCGATCAAAGCAAAATTGTTANTCTGGCAACTACTGCATCCAGGCCTATCAGTTTAACATAAATTTGAAGACAAATTAGTACTCTTCTATGTCAAGCGACTTATTTGTTGTTTACAGCCAGAATGGCAATGCTACGAGCGATCAAAGCAAAATTGTTACAACCGTACCCAGTCTCCCCTACTTTTATAGTAAATCAATAATTTCCACAGAATGATAATGATAATAAAATATATGTAATTGTTAGAGTTTCATAAAAAAAAGGTTCGATTATCGTATGATTTCCAGGCTTTTTCGCAAACGTTCAGTATGTTACAGAAAATTTTATATGATAAAGAACTTCATAATATTTGCTATAAAATATTATATAATTTAGATTGCGCAAATGTACAGAAACACTGANATATGATAAAGAACTTCATAATATTTGCTATAAAATATTATATAATTTAGATTGCGCAAATGTACAGAAACACTGAATAGCACGGGCACTATGAATTTAACAAAAATATAATAATGTTATAAATTAATAGTAAAACTTTATTTTGAATAATATGTTAATGCTATAGAGTATTTATGCATTTTATTATGTTTATTGTGTAAGCTTTAAGTTAGCGTAAGACTCCATACACCCTTCCCACACTTGGTATATAGGANATTTTATTATGTTTATTGTGTAAGCTTTAAGTTAGCGTAAGACTCCATACACCCTTCCCACACTTGGTATATAGGAGGTCTCATGCCGCTGCGCATACAGGGGATGGACAGAATAATATGAAAACCTGACATATACACAATATTTATTGATTNGGTCTCATGCCGCTGCGCATACAGGGGATGGACAGAATAATATGAAAACCTGACATATACACAATATTTATTGATTAATAAGGTGTTATGCCACCATTTGCTTTTAGAAGTCGACGTTAAGAAGCGCCCTATCTAATCATCTCACAGACTTATCAATCCAACGGAATCTTGTCCCATTCTTGTACCAAAACATCCGCCAATTGCTTCAATGATGTTGGAGATGGAAATCTGCTCCTCACTCTCTGCTCTAAAACTCCCCATAACGGTTCAATTATGTTAAGGTCTGGCGATTGTGCTGACCAGGGAAGATGTTTGATGATATTCTGATGCTCCTCAAACCAATACTGAACCTTTTNAGGTCTGGCGATTGTGCTGACCAGGGAAGATGTTTGATGATATTCTGATGCTCCTCAAACCAATACTGAACCTTTTTGGCTGTGTGTACGGGCTCATTAACATCTTGGAATATGACAGTGTTTGGCAGCAATATGCTAGTCATAGAAAGAACTTCATCATTGAGGATGTCGAGATANGAATATGACAGTGTTTGGCAGCAATATGCTAGTCATAGAAAGAACTTCATCATTGAGGATGTCGAGATATTCATTTGCAGTAATCCGGCCAGTGATGCGAATGAGAGGACCAGCTGAATACCACGATATAGCCGCCCAAAACATAACGGAACCTCCCCCATGTTTGACTGTAGGAAGCAGGCAGTCCGGATCGTAGGCTTATTTTGGGGTTCTCCATACACAAACCCGGCCGTTTGTAGGAAACAGTGTAAACGATGATTCATCGGACCATGCCACATTCTTCCAATCATCAAGTGTCCAGGTTTTATGATCGTGGCACCACTTCTTTCGCAACTTAGCGTTGGCTTCTGTTATAAAGCGTTTCGCAATTGCAGCTCTTCCGTGAATGTTAGCTTTGTGGAGCTTCCACCGACACTGTTTTTGTCGAAACAGTATTACTCAGGTGAGTGTTGAGTTCTACTGTCACTTTTGCCGCGGTAGTTTTATGTTGTCTGGCCATAATTCTTTTTAATGTTCGTCGGTCTCTGTCAGTAACTTTGGGTTTCGCCCACTACTTCTCTTCGCCTATGATGTTTTACCATGTTTTGTGTATGCTGTCATTACCATGGATACTGTCGCTCGCGAAACGTTAAACAATTCAGCTGTTTTCGTCACAGACACTCCCGCTAACCGAGCACCAACAATTTGCCTTCTTTCGAAGTCTGAGAGATCACACATTTCACCGATCGCTTGTTTTAACCGTCGCAGAACAAAGCGTATA
Organism: Clitarchus hookeri; assembly: GCA_002778355.1. Taxonomy (NCBI): domain Eukaryota; kingdom Metazoa; phylum Arthropoda; class Insecta; order Phasmatodea; family Phasmatidae; genus Clitarchus; species Clitarchus hookeri. The sequence goes on from NQII01011509.1 coordinate 32,196, forward strand.
ATACACTGAAATATAACCTACAAGACTTGGCACGTAAACTGCGCAATACATACGCGTCGCATTATTGCATGGTGTTTATATTATTTTGTCCATCCCCTGTATTATATTTTTTAAATTTAAATTAATTTTAATGCAATATAATTAATTTAAGCCCTCCTACATGCCAAACTTTACTCCTACTCCAACCTACCATACATTTAATAAAATTAACTTTAAGACTGATCATATGACTGTTATGTATGGCTAATTTCACTATATTTTTTAGCATTGATTTTGTAATAACCTTATTGTAACTTTCAGCATTTGTTTAATTCTTTTGTAATTATTGGCAATGGGAGTAGTTTATCGTTTTATTTTATTCTTTCAATAACTTTTGTTATTTTCATCTAACAATCTAAATGTTATAACACTTATTTTCACATCAATTTTAGCCACTCATTAGAGACATTCGGTATTTGGTTACAACGTAAAAATAAGCTGACGCGAATCAGTCTCACCCGGAATGATCTGCCGCGGTCGCGTTGAGTATTTGCACGCCTTAACTAATGCCAAGTTCAGGGCCGCCGCACCTGACAGTTACAGTAAAGGCGGACAAGCTTAGAGAATTGCAGCGACGCGTCGATATCCAGCCCAGGCGAAGAAGCCAAAAATACATTACTACAAAAATAGTTTATAAAACATATCAGCGAAGCGCTAGCGGAGCTCCACTCTCAGCGACACGGTATTTGGGACAATTATGTGACCAAAACTATTTATAACTTGGCAATACTTTGTACATGGCCAGTCTGTCTGAAGACCCACGCCGAGATGAAGCCGTCAAGATGCAGCTTGGCGTGCCGCTCGTCGCTTTCCGACTCACCACTCAGCCTACGGCGGTGGTATCATTCAGGTTCGTCATATAATTTGATTGATTAGTACCTCCCTCGTAATACCTTTTATTTATTCTATCAATTAATAATGAATTTAATATGTATTCTGTCTTAATAATTTACTTCAGTTCTTCCCTGATAATAGCATAAATCTTCCCTAGTCCATAGTATAAAATAATAAAAACATAACAAGGGGAAGGAAAGTGGTTTGAATGGCCCCGTCTGGAACACGGTGCATTCAATAGGTGGGGTAGTTGGTGGCTGGGCGAAGAATATTATGTGTTACTGGATATCAGAAATAGGCCTCGGGGCCAATGTGTTACAAATTGTTGCGGGCCAGCAGTGGAGTAGAAGGCCGCGACAAGGAGCCGGCCAGAAAGCAATGTTACGAAAAGGTATTTTAAAAAGAGCACCGAGCTGGGAAGGGGGATGTAGCACTGGGAAAGGAGCGGAGGATCCTATGAATAAATGCGCTGGTGTGGATGATATGTTATCTCAGGTTATCTCCGGTAGTTAACCGGTTTACCGTAACCAATCGGCGGACCGGAGGATATACGGCGGTAGAAGAAAATGAGGATGAAAGACTAAATGCAATTCTCTATACTTTCAACGTTCACTATGCTAGTATTCCTTACATACTCAACGCAACACGTTCAGTAGCTGTGCTCCGATGAGGTAGTGAACGAAAAGCAACCGACAAGGAAGTATACTTTAGTGTAAAAGAAAGCTGGGTAAGGTTGAAATTGAACATTACAAAATCAAGGCAAAGTAATATAAGTGTTCAATATTCTTATTTGTTTGTTTGATGGGTTATTAATATGATCAGTTTAACAAAGTGTAATAAAATGTTTTGTGTACATGGATATAGCACCTAAAATATTGTACAGTATGTGGACGTAATTAATGATAAAGCGGCACGCAATGCAAGAAAACCATCAGATGCCTGGCACTTCTTTGAAGTGGTTGAACAAAAACAAAGCAAAGTGCAAACTTCGCGTTAAGATTTATGCTACTGAAGGTAGGACATCGAACTTGTTGGACCATGTACAACGGGCGCATAGGGAGAATCTAGATGAGATGGCCACAAGTACGGGTAGCAACAGCGCTGTTGCTGTACCGTTATATGGATGCAACAGCGAAGATTAAAAAAAAATGGATCATAGTTTGACGACTCGCTTGCAACCCTTATATGTCGTAGAGGAGAAAGGTTTCAAAAAATGTATTCATGATTTAAATCCCCGGTACGAACTTCCATGTCGCCGCACTCTGTCGGGGGTACGTACATACAACGCAAACTTCTTTGTAAGTAATGTACACTGAAGAGTAAAAAAAACTGGTACACCTGCCTAATATCGTGTAGGGACCCCGAGCACACAGAAGTGCCGCAAGACGACGTGGCATGGACTCGACTAATGTCTGAAGGTATGTAGAGTCAATTCACACCATGAATACTGCAGGGCAGTCCACAAATCCAATCTGCGTCAATTTGAGAAAGGGTTGCATGTCTGTCACGTTTAATGATTCTCGTCAGTCGTCGTTTGTCCCGTTATTTCACGATCTTTTTCCTGCCGCAGCGATGTCGAAGATGTGATGTTTTTACCGGATTCCCGATATTCAAGGTACACTCGTGAAATGGTCGTACGCGAACATCCAAATGTTATCGCTACCTCGGAGATGCTATGTCCCATCTCTCGTGCGCCGACTATAACACCACGTTCAAACTCACTTAAATCTTGATAACCTGCCATTGTAGTAGCAGTAACCGATCTAGCTGCCGACCGCATCGCGTTACTCTGATTGGTTCCATACCTCTGTTATTTGCATACGCACGCTTATATCAGTTTTTTTTTTTGGCTCTTCAGTGTATATATTGATGAACACTGGTTACATTTACGATGTTCATAATGCACTAACAAAGGTACGTGTATTTTTAACTTCCTGGTTTAGATATTAATGCCCAAACTCTATTGAGATGTCAAGGCACAAGTTAATAGCGATTTGGCAAANTAATGCCCAAACTCTATTGAGATATCAAGGCACAAGTTAATAGCGATTTGGCAAAAGACAAGCATGTCGCGCTTACTACCGACTGCTGGACGTCAAATAGGCAGGATAGTTGACTGTGACATCCCATTTTATAGTCAACTGCGAATTTATGTATGCTTATCTTGACACATCATCTTGGGGGTCAGTAGGCAAGGTGCCTTTTATAACAACAGACAATGCCGCTAACATCACATTAGAGGTTAAAGTTTTTGAACATCCGGCCAGTCTGATGTGCTGCACATACACTGAATTTTGTGGTAAATGACAGCATCGCCAAAACTGAGCGTCTTGATGCTCTACTCTGTCTTGTTCTTATATTGTCAGGTGTTTCAAGCAATTGTGTGTTAAGATTAAGGTTACAATTATTTGTAGGTCTCGATATTGCTTTTAGGTGAAGGAGTATTTTCAATGATTACGAGTTAATTGCCTCAATTCGCTTCAATTCTTTATCTATTAAATGTGCATTCTTATTACTCGACAAAGCAATGTAGCTGCAGACAAACTAAGGAAGATCCAAAGGGAGGCAGGTGGTCCAGATTTGAGACTCGTCCAACAGTGCTTAATGCTGTAGAATAGAAAATTATTTATGATCCAAAGGTTTTTGTAAGTAAAGCAGTGTATCGTACAAGCGCTTGTGGGCATCGTAAATGCCCCACGAACACTAATAGGTGGGAATATATACTTGTATTAAGTCCTTATTTCATGTTGCTCTGTGCCATGTTTTGTTTCAGAGATGTATTACAATTATTATTTCAGCTGAGGAATGGGAAATCATTGAAGAAAGAGCATTGGTCCTAACCCCATTACAGAAGATGACGGTGATGTCAGGGGGACGCTACATTACCTCTTCAAAGATAATTATTCTGGTGCATGGTCTCTTTCTTCAAATTTCTGGAGTAACACCCAAAACGGAAGTTCGGAAGGTTTTCCAAACCAATGTTATGGGAGCTATAAAAAGAAAGACTGTTACAAAATGAATACCATTCAGTTGCTCGAGGGTTAACTATCTTCGATCCTAGATTTGAAAAAA
>NQII01011510.1:0-50011 GCA_002778355.1 Clitarchus hookeri
TACATGCAAGATGACTTTGACAAACTGCATAATTTATTAAATCTAAATTTTTTACTAAAAATTTCAAAATGTTAATTTTTTTTAATAATATTTTATATAATTATATAATTGTACATATAGAACAATTCGTAATTTATACAATCTATTTTAATTAAATTGATTTTATTTTTGTGTCTTTTGAATTTTAATTTTATTCTGGCCAATTAGGTAAACATANATCTATTTTAATTAAATTGATTTTATTTTTGTGTCTTTTGAATTTTAATTTTATTCTGGCCAATTAGGTAAACATAAAATAAAACCTAATTTTTTTTCACATGCATTTTTTATTCAATCAATTTAATACATTCGTTCATGCCTCGATAAAATATAACAATATCCATATATATGTATATATATATNTTTATTCAATCAATTTAATACATTCGTTCATGCCTCGATAAAATATAACAATATCCATATATATGTATATATATATATACATCTCAATGTATACAACTTTGTTGTAGGTTACAGTCTTTTTATGCATCACGCTATTCGCGTTGTCCTTGTGCAAAAATAACGTGACATTTATTACACCGACACACTCTGCAGGGGAGGTTATATAGGTAACTACACATTTGAGGGCATGTACCGAAGTCACAAGAGACCTGCTTGCAGCAAACCTGGTAGCGAGGTACTGATGAGAAATGCACTTCACCTTTACAGGTCTTTGCATTCCTAAGTAAATGGTCGGTACAGCTGAACTACTTACCACACCTGTCACACAAATATGACATGCGACAGGGATTCTTGGCACAATGAAAGCTTTCATGGTGCCATACACCGTAGCTGAAAGCAAATGTCTTATCACAAAAGCAACACTGTTGACGACGTGGTCGTTCAGTNCATGGTGCCATACACCGTAGCTGAAAGCAAATGTCTTATCACAAAAGCAACACTGTTGACGACGTGGTCGTTCAGTCAAGGACTCGGACGGATCTGGTGGAGATGAAGGTGCTGTAGCTAAAGAAGCAGGAAATGCCTCGTCTGCGGAAACAGTACCCATCGATGTAGCAGGCTGTATTCGCGACATCACTTGCTGGCTCCCAGTAGACGAACCCTTGCAGATCTTGACGTGTTCCTTCATTGTATCGCCTTGCATAAACTGCATGAAATCATTGACGTAATGCTTCATCATGCGAGTTCCCTCGTCATCTGCAAACATTTTATGTAGAGTATTAACAGGATGTACCGAAGTCACCACATGCTGTTCCTCAGTGGGNCCTCGTCATCTGCAAACATTTTATGTAGAGTATTAACAGGATGTACCGAAGTCACCACATGCTGTTCCTCAGTGGACGAAAAAACACTACATTTATCAGCTTTGGAGTGTTTATTTAAGTTATCACGTCGACAAAAATGTCTGTAACATTTACAGCAGTTGAGAAAAGCTTTAGATAGGTTCTTGAAACAGTTGCTCTTCTCACGTCGCCGCGCATTGCAACTTGTACTCAAGGACTTGGCACTGTAACAGCATTGTTTTCCATGTAATTTTTGGGCAGTCGTTGAATGTATGCATGTAGTCGTTCATGAAATACTCGATTTCACATCGTCAGTGGCTTGCATTTTCTTCAAGCATACATGAATTCATACACTTTACTCCTACCGACTGACTCCTGCCGACTGATTCCTGCAGACTGGCTCTTGCTAAGATGCTACATATTTGCCAATTAAAACAACTAACCTGCGAGGCATGAATATATTCATTCATATTTGCAGATAATTCACTGCTGTCATTAAACTTCGTGTTGGGTATCAGCCATAGGTAATATGGCACATGACCGAAGCTGTTTTACAAGTTATTGCCTGACGAATTCTCGAGCTAAACGAACCGACGCTGGATAACTCACCATCTATACCGCGCACTCGCGAAAATGCCCACGATAGTCAATGAAGCATCATCCAATCGGGTCTCGGACCGCCGACACACACTCGCAAACATCTTCGATGCCTAGAAGCAAGTCGCCCCTTTGCGATGCATTTCGCAAAACTTTTCACGAACAATTCATACATTGTACCAACTTACCCTCTCGAATCAGTTCAGAACACACATTGTGAATTATCCATCTGATTGGAGAAACATTTCAGGAACTGCTCTTTTAAGGAGTCCTTTTTATTCTCCCAGAAGGGCTTCTGCTCGAACTTTCAAATAAAAAATATGGGAGCACTCTTAGAAAACCCAAATACTCGTTCGCCCAAGATGAAAACACGCAGGTACTTTAATATATATAAACATAAGATAAAAATGTACATAATGATTTATAGAAACATTTTTTAAAATCCGTAAACAAGTACTAACAAATTATAAAAATAGTAGAAGACGTTTAACAAAAGATTGAACTTTACATGCTACATAAAATAATAAAATAGATACTGACGTGTTCAGGGCCTTACTTCATACAAAATATAAAAATTTTATTTGAAATATATTTGCTTCACACCAAGAACATACAACACCTAGCCTCGTTTGTATACTTCTTGTAACACATAGTACTTACTATACCAGAGTCCGTACTGTTACGTATGTCAAGAGGTTTTTTTGCACCACACAGCATTGCCTATTAGAGTAATGTATAATACCATTCACAACATGGCCCTTCCTTATTGCAATATATTTTTCGTTATTTGAAGCAACCTTTATTCCGTTGTCGAGCTGCTTTTCTAACCTTGTGCACAACAAACACTTTGTGAAATCTGCGAGTGTGGCTCTGTTACAATATTGGAGCTGGCCTCTGCAATCCTATATAGTACTATAACGTTTCTTTGCAATACTGCTTGGCCAATGATAAAGGCAGTCAAACTATGAAGGGCTTTGCTGAATACCTATTTCTACTGTGACAGACTCGTATGGGTGTTACAAAATATAATTTTTATTATGCAGCTATTCAGTCTGCAGTCTCATAATATCTCTCTCAAGAGTATGAACAGGTGTAGTTACCTGATGGATGCCATTACTTCATTTTCTATCTCTTACTGTCTTTGGGCAAACATGGTCACACATTATATTCTTACTATCCCATCCACGTAATTTGAGTAAAAACGGGGTTAGTATACGACTTTTCTGTACATTTCAAAAGTAACCAAACTACTAAGAACACTCCATTATCCACAAACATTGTGTTGTTTTTTCTCATGAATTATAAAACATATTTTTTTTATCAAGACCCTTTAAAATTTTAATACTTACAGTAATTAATATTGATACAATTAAAATAATCATCAAATAATTCACGCATGTATAAAAACATGTTTTTAACTTCGAAAAAATTATATGATTATATTTGTTTTTCGGTTTTATTTTAAATTATCAATTATCAGCAATAACTATTTATTTGAATGAAGGGTTTTCCACCACCGTTATTTAACCGAAGTGAACATATATATATATATATATACATATGTATATATAATATTTTCATTTGAAGAATTGTATCGTATTCATATCAGTGGAAACATTGCGCGCAAAGGAAAAACTTGATTGATTTTAAAAACGTATTTACGCTTGAAATTAATTCAATAATATAACACATTATAAATTCAACGTATCGATACATGTTTTGAAAAGAAACTTCTGGTTTCATAAATGTATGAGTAAAATTTATTTGACCTAAAATATAATTTAAAAAAATTAAATAGTTGCGTTAGAGGCTTTTTAATAGTTGAAAACTAATTGATTTTGTGTTTGCTCACACATGTATTAAATAAATTAATTTTATTATAACAATACATCAAATCAAATTTTTATTAAGGAAAATTACATATTATAAAATTGATGATTGAACGTGTAATTGGTCATTATGCAGAACTCTTATTTCGTTTATTTCTAATATATGTAAGTTCGATTCGAAGCAATTTTACTTACATTACGTCAATTTGCAGATGCTAGCATAAAAGCGTCTGATATTTGTTGAAGTCCTCACATAAAATACCAGATTATTATATGTATTTGCTTTCAATTACGTTTGCGGATGTTTGTTTATGCGAGGTTACGTTAATGTGGTTACTGGTTTTTTGTTTTACCTCCGACTGCTTGTTATACAATCCCAATGAAGTTAACTTGCTCCCAATAAATTTAACTTCTATATTTGCTATAAATTCTTGCCATAAAAACGGGTTTGTTGTAAATATCATCCCACTCGAAAGTGTTTCCCCAACAAACTATGCACATAACCGTGCTCTCATATGACCGTCGTCAGTGGTGTTGCAGAACTGCAATTTCATGAAATACATCGCTGAACATAGTGCCACGCCATGTCTCCTTGTTACGGCACCAAATGCCGCTGTCAGTGTGTGGTGGAACAACTCATGCACTCTGTTGGCTGTCCTAGATGTTACAAATAATTGCAATTTTAATAATTTACACATCTAGCAATAATATACACATGCACTCAATTATGTCCAAATTTGGCCACGGTTTCTATGTATTTCACACTTTTGTAGGCAAGGGTATATTATAGAATTATTTATATTTCACTGCAGACCTTTCTTTACCAGTATAAAGCACCACGAGAATACATGTCTGTGTACAAAAGCTGTACGTCCTGAATATCGAAACACAAACTGCGATAGGTACCAATATCAGACACTTGCGAGATGTATTTTGTATGTTTCGTAGTTACAGTTCACGAAGTAAACCTGGTAGTGTTTCTATACTTCTTTTTAAAACCATTACCTTCTTCACCGAACATAGTTAAACGTATTTTTATTAGCATACTCGAAAGTTTAGAGAAAGTTATGAACATATGTAAACTTCATTACATACTGTTGAAAATACTTAGTTTTTGCATTTGTAACCAATATTATTGTGACATTAGCGCATTAATATGTTTACCTGCTCAGAATTATAAGAAATTTTTACGAACTTTACGCAGATGCTCATATTTCTGAACCATTGCTAGTAGTCCCTAAACGGTAATATTTAATACAAAATTTAGTTATGAGATGAAATTACGCTAAGATAGTGATATTTACCGAATTTGAGTAATTCGGAGTAACATTGTACTAGCCAGGACAACTTTGCACTACCTGCCTAATTTAATGTCAAATGAAGGCTTGAATAACATAGGCCAACGAAAAAATATTTTCTGAATACTTTTTAAATAAATGCAGCTCAATCTAACGTATTTTTGGGTGCTGAAACAGAATTTGGTATCAGTTTTTTTGTATCACCCACATTTCTCTCTTGTTATGCATTTGTATTTAAAAATGCGATGTATGCGATTAGGCTTTTAAAAAATTCATTACATACATTTTAAGAGTTTATTTCTTGGTATTTCCTTTCTCTCTTCTCATTGAAGCTTCTTATGTAGCTTTTTCTCCAATGTGCTGCATTTTGTTGTTCTCGGTGAAATGACCAGCAGTAATCACCCATCATGCTGACATTCCACCGTCCCTGGTAACGTTTCTCCGTCACTTTGACGTCCTGGTGAAACCGCTCCCCCTGCTCTTCACTCACATCACCCAAGTTGTCAGGGAAAAAGTCAAGATGGTTGTGTAGTGGACTTTAAGGCTCATCAGGCATCCCAGATTTTCGAACTTGTCTATCATATTAGCTACGATAAGCTCATAGTTTGGGTGTTTAACATTGCCCAAAAACTTAGTCACAACTTGCTTAAATGATATCCATGCCTCCTTTCCCTATGTAGTCATTTTTGTTTCAAAGCTGGAATCGAACATTATTTTACGAATGTCAGGCCCAACTAAAACCCCTTCTTTCAGTTTGGCTCCTGATAAATGAGGAAACTTTTCACATAAATACTTAAAACATTCACCATCTTTAGGCAAGGCTTTGACAAACTGTTTCATTAAACCTAATTTAATGTGAAGAGGTGGTAGAAGAATTTTTTTTTGGATCTATTAAATTTTTATGCAAAATGTTCTTCTTTCCAGGTGTTAAGGTTTTTCTTGCAGGCCAATGTTTTGTGGACCAGTGTCGATCCCTTGCTCTTCTGTCCCACTCACATATAAAACATGGGCATTTAGTAAATCCCTTTTGTTGGTCTACGAGCATGGAAACAACTTTCAAATCTCCACACATCATCCAATCGTGAGCAGGATAGTTAATTACCTTTATAATAATGTATAGATTTTCGTAAGTTTTCTTTATGTGGACTGAATGAGCCACAGGCAGTGAAGCATAAGTATTACCATTGTGTAAAAGAACAGCTTTTAAGCTAGTTTTTGATGATTCTATAAAAAGCCTCCATTCTTTATTGTTGTACTCGATTCCAAATGCATTCATTAGACCACCAATATCATGGTAGTACACCAAATCCTTTTCTTGCTTATAAAACTTAGCGAACTGTTGATCTCTTGTTCTATATTGATAAATAGATGCTCCAGGTGCCAACAAATGTTTTTCTTTTATCCTAGAACCAAGCAATTCAGCTTTCTCTTTAGTCAAACCCAAATCTCTTACCAAATCATTTAACTCAGACTGAGTAAACAACTGAGGTTCCAAATTTTCTGGGTAACATTGGAACTCATCATAATCCGATTTACCTTCATCAGATTCAGTTTCACTGGACTGATCAAGTAAAACGTCATCAATAGCCTGTGGTGGCTCAGGGACAGGAAGTCCCGGAATATGACCGACTGGCCGAATAGCTGAAGGAAGATAAGGGTAGACAATTACTTTCTTTTTTTTTGGAGTTATATCCAGTAACATCAATGCTACAAAAATAAAAATCGTCAGAATGATTTTTTTGTTCTCTCCATATCATGGGTACTGCAAATTTAAAAGCTGTCTTTTCTTTTTTTGACCATTTTATAAGGTCTTCAACACAAAGTGTGGAGCCCAAGGTTTTTCTTGATCACAGAGTTTTATTCCAAAATATACCAAGTACATTTTTTTTAACAAACTCTGTAATGTTTATTTAATGTTTTTAAATTACAAACTCACCACATATATAACAAAAACTATAAGGAAAGTTTTTACAACAATGGTTAGCCATACTTAGAGCACATAGGCAAAAAGTTGAAAATTAAGGTTGTGTTGACTGAAAGGAAAGAAAGTCAAACCACCACTGCCAACCTAATTTCATTTAAATTTACTGTATGCTTTAGTATATTAATAACGTACATCAAGTATATAAAATGTATATAAATGTATATAAAAATATATAAATAAAGTATATAAAAATGCTCAGATATAAGATAAAAATGAATTTCTCACGTCTCGTATAGTGAAATATGAAAAAAAAAAAAAAAAAAAAAAAAAANCTTTTTTATTATTATTTTTGGACTGAGCACACCAAAATCATAAGAATACGGCAAAATCATTAAAAAAGTTCTTTATCGTTGGCCTGTGTAATCACTGTCATTATTATGTTGTTTATGAGGACAATTTCCAAACATTTAACTTATATTAATGAGGGTGTTGCAATGTCTTTTTTTAAAATTGAAATCAATGGTACATTGTTAGCCTCATTTTTTACAAAGTTACGCCAAATCACTGTATTTAATTTGCGTCTGTGACAATTAAATGTGAGATTTCCTTTCAGGTTTCGTTGTGTCTACAATATGTGATAATGAAATAACCACATCGATCGTAGCAATTGGTAGTCTCTTGCCGATGATGTTCTTATGTGGTAAGTTAAATATATTATTTTTCCTTTCACACATTTTGAATATGTTTATTTAAATGATTGTATAAAAGCTAATACTTTACTTAAAAATAGGCACCCAAGAGAAATGTTCATTTATGTACATTGGTGTGCAAATATTAAGGAAGGGCAGATTTTTACATGTAACGACATGGCAACAGTGTTTGAAATAGATACAAATCATATGTTCCACATAATTGTTCAGTTGGAAGAGTATGGGAAAGAGGAAAAACAGTGACAAAAAAAAGGCTGCAACGGATGCAAACGACCTTTATTAAAAAGTGGGTTCCGAGCACATCATTACAGAAGACAAACAAAACGCCCGTGTTACAGGTGGCAGGCAAGATAAGTGCAGTCAGTGTGGGGATTCGATAACACCTGATTGCAATACAGGATGTGCACCGTCTGTTCATGCCCAATGTGAGTTGGCCGACGAACGCTTGGGACATCACTGCCCATTCCTCGCGCAGCGCTGATTGCATCTGCGGAGCCGTTGCCGGTGGCTGGTGACGTGCTGTCGTACATCTCCCGACGTCACACGCATGTTCGGTTATACGTAGGTCCGAAGACCGCGAGGGTCAATCCACGAGACGAATATCTTCACTCTCCGACAGTTCATACATACAGCCGCATTACGATGAGGTGTAGCTCTGTCGTCCGTGACGAGGATCTCGGGGCACACCACAACACCCATGGAGAGACGTGTGTGAGGAAGGACAATCTCCGTGCAGCGACGGTTACCAGTGCCTCGACTTCCTGGTGGACGTGAAGCCACGTACGGCCACCCAGCATTATGCCTCGCCGAGCGAGAACTCCACCACCTGCAAACCGGTGCACCTCAACGACTTCAGAGGGACGAGTGCGTGTATCCCACTCGCTCCTATGTGCCATAGAAATATATTTATTTTTCATATGGTACAACTTTACCCCAGGTCAAATCATTGGGAAGCTGGAAGAAATAATAAGTGTGGAAAGTGTGCTGAACCACCATTAAAACTTCGTACAGCTGTTCCTGTCACTCTAAATACCGCCCGAGCTTGTGACTAAATTGCGCACGAACAAGAAACTCAAGAGTAGACAAATTTTATTTTGTAATAGATGCTGCCGACATCCATAGCTAAGTTGAAATTGATATCATGGGTTCGTAGATGAAGTGTTTTTTGAACTAAAACATTTACATAGTCACCATTTTGGAAACCAATTAGTGTCGACACAATGAAACATGTCAGTTTGCATGGCCTACCATAGTACTACTTGTTTGTTATATTTGCTAGGAATTACCTAATTGTCTCCCGAGATATGACAAAACTATTTTTTTCATGTGTCACTATCTTGCAAGGATTTCACCCAATGACTGGCGTCGATGTTTCCTCGCCTGTAGGACGACAGTACATGCACAGTGAATATGAGATTACATAAAATGTTGTCCGTCATTAATAAAGATAGCACCAAACGAGAAANAGTGAATATGAGATTACATAAAATGTTGTCCGTCATTAATAAAGATAGCACCAAACGAGAAAATTTTATTTTTTTACAATTTTCTAAAAGAAGATTTTAAGAAGATGACATTCACTAAAAATTCAAAGAGTTGGTGGCTTCAATNTTTTTTTACAATTTTCTAAAAGAAGATTTTAAGAAGATGACATTCACTAAAAATTCAAAGAGTTGGTGGCTTCAATATACTTGGTATAAAAATATGCAATTTAATTTTTAGTTAATTTTATTATATCAACGACTTTATTGAAATTAATTTGCNATACTTGGTATAAAAATATGCAATTTAATTTTTAGTTAATTTTATTATATCAACGACTTTATTGAAATTAATTTGCCGTTAAGAAAAAACGTCTTTTTTTTAGCATTTTCTATCAAAAGCTTTCAAGAAAATGAAATTCTGTTAAAATTTAAAAATAAGTTGGTTTAATATTGTTGGTACAAATTCCTACATAGTAATATTTTGTTAATTTTAAAACTATAATGTTTGAATATGTAGTGATTTGAGGGTTTATGTTGTTATTCCAAAAATTGTCAAGAAATGTTTAGTCGAAAAGTATAGATTGTATGAACTATTGCTCTTTGTGATGGCTCCGTTGTTTCAAATACATAGACAATATAACAAACCTCATCAAAATATGTGAGAAGTTTAGATTCGCTTATCTAACTTATTTCGGAAAAACAGACACATTAACACCTTACCATAGCCATTAAGCCTAAGCTATAATTTACATATACTAACAAATGCACAGTTATAACGATAGGAATATGCACGACACAATCTCTGCAACATTCGTTTTGTATAAGATGATACAAACCATTGGCTAATTATATTTATACAACGTTTATTTGTATTTTACGTGGAAAAAAAAAAGTGAAAATACGAGCGTGGGAAATTAGGAAATAAAACCGAGAAGTTCGAATAGTATATTTACGCATATAAATTGCATACTGTTTAGCAGGTTTTTTGTATAATTTTCTGTAAATCGTATCAATCCAAACNTTACATATTCTACTATGTTTGGTAACCGATTAATATAAATATGTTGCAAAATTTGTATTTTACGTGGAAAAAAAAGTGAAACTACGAGCGTGGGAAATTAGGAAGTAAAACCGAGAAGTTCGAATAATATATTTACGCATATAAATTGCATACTGTTTAGCAGGTTTTTTGTATAATTTTCTGTAAATCGTATCAATCCAAACATTCTGTTTTGCAATTTGATGTTTGTAAACGGCGAAGATTGATCGCACAACATCGGTTTCGTTCCAACCACAGCAAGTATGCTTAATTCAAAACAATACCATTAAATTCACGGCGGTATATATTTTCAACCGTGCACAGCAAATGACGATAATTTTTTACGAAAACTTGTAAATACACGCTCTTTCTTGTTTCAAAAAAAAATTTTTATTTGACAAAGCAGTGGAATATGCATGGTCTCCGATTGGCTGAACAGACACACAGTAATAGCAACAAGGAATATCTAAACTATTGCTCTGCTTAGGTATGCGCTTATCTCTATGAACGAATGTGCATTGTCAAAGTGGTAGTTAAGCAGTTTAATTCTTATGTATATCACTGTGCTGCATTAGTGATATGCATGTATCAATATTCTGGAGGGATAAACAGAACACGTGTGGGGTACATTGCAATTTTTTACACAATTAATACATATCTTGAACACGCGCAACACAAAACGATTAATCGAATCGAACTTAGAAATTAACTCTTTCTGGTGTATCTGTTTTTAACTTTATTCTTTGCTAGTTTATGCAAATATTCGTTACAAACGGAACATTCAGGGCACTGTGAAAGACAACAACAGAACGCGGTGCAATATGGGGAAACACGAAATCGTTTGTATGTGATTATATACTATTGCTTGTGAAAAATGCAACACCTGGAAAGAATCGCCCAAATGAATCCAAACTCAGAGCATGTGTAGTACAGTATACCAGCANCGCCCAAATGAATCCAAACTCAGAGCATGTGTAGTACAGTATACCAGCAATAAGTGATTACGATTGCAAAGAGATGGCGTACACGTAGGCCCAGCAGCGCCCTCTCATTTGTGACCGGAAATGAAAGTAATACGCCAAGCTCAGTCAGTGAAGAGCCGTCAAACGAAGTGACAGTAAGTACCAGTATG
The DNA here is from genome assembly GCA_002778355.1 of Clitarchus hookeri. Classification (NCBI taxonomy): domain Eukaryota; kingdom Metazoa; phylum Arthropoda; class Insecta; order Phasmatodea; family Phasmatidae; genus Clitarchus; species Clitarchus hookeri. The sequence goes on from NQII01011510.1 coordinate 11,297, forward strand.
ACTGGTCAACGTCAAAGGGCGCCATATCAGCTTGTGAGTGAGTTCGAATAGGGCAGAATGATTTGTCTCCGTTTGTCATACCGTGACATTTCGGCTCGTACAGGGCATGATGCTACGACAGCGATGCGTGTGTGTAACCAGTGGATAGAAGGGTCGTACGCAGCGACGAGCAGGTACTGGACNATGATGCTACGACAGCGATGCGTGTGTGTAACCAGTGGATAGAAGGGTCGTACGCAGCGACGAGCAGGTACTGGACCACGCAATGTGACCACAGCACGGGATGACCGCCATCTTGTCCGCATGGCCGTAATGGACCGTACAGCCNACTGGACCACGCAATGTGACCACAGCACGGGATGACCGCCATCTTGTCCGCATGGCCGTAATGGACCGTACAGCCACTATGCATCCACCGTGTTGGCTCGACACTGGAGCACTGCAATGGGCGTGAACCTGTCTGTGTCGACGGTTCGGCGGCGTCTGCTGCGAGCTGAACTGGGGGCAGGCATGCCATTGCATCGGCTTCTATTGTGCAGAAACCACAAACGTGAACGCCGTCGCTGGCGTGCTGAGTGGCAAAAAAAGTAGTATTTTCGGACGAGTCCCGCTTCAACCTGCCCTATAGTGATGGCCGCATACGTGTTAGATGCTATCATGGTGACTGCAATCTGGCAGCCTGCATTGTGGAGCGGCATAGTGGACAAACGCAAATGTGATGGGTTGGAACGCCATTGGATACAATACGCGATCTCGGCTCCTACTTATTGATTGCAATTTTTTGAACAGCAACCGCTACATCAGGAAGGTTTTAGCGCCCGAGGTACTGCCTCCCCTTCAGGCGACCCCACATGCCATATTTCAGCATGACAATGCCAGAGTACATGTGGCGAGGAATGTGCAAGCTTTCTTCAATGAACGACAGGTACCACTATTTCCCTGGCCTACTCGTTCGCCTGATATGTCGCCCATCAAACATGTCTGGGATATGGTTGGTAGGCGACTTCTTCATCGTGGTTCCCCAGCAACCACTGTTGATGCTTTGTGGACTCGCATATAAACCGCGTGGAGGGAGATTCCCCAGAAACATACCCTTGTCCTCTTTGATTCCATGCCACAACGTTTAGGGGCTCTGATTGCAGCACGTGGGGGCTTCATACCATACATGAATGCTCAAGGACAGAGATTATGTACAGTTCTGTAATCCTAATCAATTACGTATTGTCATGTACCTAATCTGTGGTATGTAGTTTATTTCCATCCCCTTATAATTCTTGGTGTTGCATTTTTCAAAAACGTTAGTGTAAATTATATTTTATTTTACTGCCAAGCTACTCGTAAGGGTGCGTGTGTTGCGATTGATTCTGCCATCCACCCTGACTCTCTCAGCCACCTGGGTGTTATTCTCTATATCCTAATGTATATATTTTTACTTTAGTTTTCTAAGCCATTGTTTAGTTGATCTATAATATATATTAACTATAACCGTCCATCCCCCTGCAGGTGTCTGCTGGCCGCTGGAAGGCATGCCAGCGGCCCTCAAGTTCTTCAGCAATTTCGTGCCGCTGACTCTGCCCGTGAAAGGACTACGTGCTATCATGGCTAGAGGGTGGACGATGATGCACTTCGAAGTGTACTCCTGCTTCCTGTCAAGCACCGCGTGGATCGCCCTTCTCTTCGTCATGTGCACGATCGTCCTTAGGATCAAGAAGCTCTAGCTGCTGCTGTCACCAACCCTCGAACTGGGGAGCCGATACAGGTCTCCGAGGACAATGCAGTGTCTTCTTGGGGCAATTGTACTTCATTTTCCGCGGTGCCATTTCGGATGTTCGAAGTGTGCTCTCGTGGACAGTTAATTTGTGCCATCTTTAAAAACTTTAACGGGTCGTTTTCGACGTCGTCGTACTGAGCTACGGTGTGATATCATCTTTAACAGATACAATTCCTTGTGTTCATTTTGAAGTTCCAAATCATATTTGACTGTAAACAAAAGCAATAGGAAGATGTTGCCACCTGTGATACTAGCTGCAGTGTCCAGTCTGCAATAATTTTATGATATCTAAACCGATTTTTAAAGAAGTGTTTATTTTTGTCATTTAATTTTCGCCCGTAAAATTACAAAAACCAGATGTTTCAATATTTGCTGGCCACGGTGTTACTGTTCGGTATATATGTAAGTATTTTTTACTTTCTGCTCATCATTCGGATGCAAAACAAGCTTTCAAGCGAGGAACTGTGAGCCAAAAACTTGCACTGGTATCATAAACATGTGGAGAATATTAATGTGATAAATTTTTCAAGATATATTTTGATATTTATTTATTATTGTAAATCAAAATTTGTTTCAAATGGAGTTTTACGCCTTAAAAGTTGCAATATTTTCTTTGTCGTTGGCCGGCCAGTGTGTTATAATCACATGCTTTGGACTTACATTTATTTAAATAATGACAGTACATATATAATTGAACGGGTGTCTGATGAGTTACATAATACTTCCATTCCAACTACTCTAAACATAATTTTTTTTTATAAATAAAGTAAAATATTTTTTTTACAATTTTCTTTGAATCTTGTTTGTTAATTATCTGTTTAATCACTGCTACATTACACCATATATAATGCAGATGATGGCATAAAATAATACCCTAAAAAAAGTCCAGGTTAGCCAATGTCGGAAAATGTTTACAAAATAAATATAATCCCAGGAGGAACCAAGACAGACATTGTTTTACTAACGTAAAAGAGACAAACCATTAGGGCGAGTAAACCAACAAATGAACGTCATGACAGTTAGGCCTACGTATATACACACAAAACATCCTGGGCCACAAAACCATGAAAACACAGGCTGCTTGAAGCCGAGGAAAGATGCCAGTTCTGGAAACGTCGCTACAACTTTGCCAAGAAAAGTTTACGCTCCGCTATCTTTGCGTCANTTTATAAATAAAGTAAAATATTTTTTTTACAATTTTCTTTGAATCTTGTTTGTTAATTATCTGTTTAATCACTGCGACATTACACCATATATAATGCAGATGATGGCATAAAATAATACCCTAAAAAAAAGTCCAGGTTAGCCAATGTCAGAAAATATTTACAAAATAAATATAATCCCAGGAGGANAAAAAAAGTCCAGGTTAGCCAATGTCAGAAAATATTTACAAAATAAATATAATCCCAGGAGGAACCAAGACAGACATTGTTTTACTAACGTAAAAGAGACAAACCATTAGGGCGAGTAAACCAACAAATGAACGTCATGACAGTTAGGCCTACATATATACACACAAAACATCCTGGGCCACAAAACCATGAAAACACAGGCTGCTTGAAGGCGAGGAAAGATGCCAGTTCTGGAAACGTCGCTACAACTTTGCCAAGAAAAGTTTACGCTCCGCTATCTTTGCGTCAGTGTTTCTTTATTTATAACCGTGTTAACCTCAGTGTTCGTCCGTGTTACATGACTTATATTCGCTGTGTTGCCCAGGACACGTATCAGCAGTGGTATGTGTCCGAAATGATATTATATGTAATAACGTAAACGGAATCCTCATGGTAAAAATCACTACAATAAGACGTCTCGTACATAAGATCGCTTTTTATCTCAAAAGAATGAGCTAGAGATTCAGATCATTCCGTAAGCAGAGACCTCAAAGATATTTCAACAGTGAGACACTGCTTATGATTAACGTGGGCAATGGGAAGAAAATGTTTTCATTATGCATTGGGGCATTTGAACTCCGTGAAAATCATTCGACCTAGTCGCATCTCACAACATTTTAGTTCAGATTCACTTTCGTGATTGGATGGTTTCAAGCTTTGTGCATCTGAGGCGTCTACCAGCAAATCACAGACTTTCAGTGTCAGAGTTACCTAATTCAAGTAACAAAATGTTTTCCCAGACTGACACACGACCTTTCAACGGAAAGGCACAAGTGTAGATGTAGGGTATTGAAGCATAAATCCTTTATCTGAAATCAGTACCGTGGTGGTGTAGTGGTTAGACTACTCGCCTCTCACATAGACGAACCTGGTTCTATTCCCGGCGAGGTCGTTCCCGGATTGTTGCATGTGGAAATCGTGCCGGACGATGCCGCTGGTCAGCGGGTTTTCTCGGAGATCTCTCGTTTTCCTTGCTCTTTCATTCAAAGCTGCTCCATGCTCACCTAGCTTCATCCTCTTCGGCTATCAAGACTTCGATGTTAAGAGCTGTCCAAATATCTTCACTCACTCTTCACTCACTTTCTCCGAAATCAGATGTCGCTTCTATACATGCATAAATTAATATGAAGAGAGGCGATTGAAAAGGGTAATTCACGCGACACTTAAAATTTAAGTCTTTCTAAAACACACTCTGAAAAAAAATCTTGAAATTTACCACATATTTGTATACGAATGGTGAGAAAGCGCTAATGATAAAGTTTGTTCCCCTACACCTAAGGTAGCGTTCATACTGTTTTTCAAGAAAGAGTAAAATGTGTTAGGGGAGTTACACACTTTGCATGGCAGCGATGCTAAACCCTCCTATATGTGCAGCCTGATAGGTGGTATTATTTCCATATAACATAGAGATTAGAATGTTCCATTAGTGTTTAGGTGATTTACCAGAAATATTTTTGCAGAGCGTACAACTGTAAAATATTAGTCTCCTAGTGATAATTAATGTGTTTCTTTTTTTAACCCGAATTTTTATTTGACTCTTTCAGGTTGCTCAGCAAAATTGTTTGTCATAATATTCTATCTCTCAATAATGTCAACGATTATTCTGCGCTCTCCGTAGCAGACAAAATTTTACAATCGGGAATAGTTTTGGATTTTGCCCATTGCTATGGAACATGTTCTTCAATTGTTGTTNGTATTATTTCCATATAACATAGAGATTAGAATGTTCCATTAGTGTTTAGGTGATTTACCAGAAATATTTTTGCAGTGCGTACAACTGTAAAATATTAGTCTCCTAGTGATAATTAATGTGTTTCTTTTTTTAACCCGAATTTTTATTTGACTCTTTCAGGTTGCTCTGCAAAATTATTAGTCATAATATTCTATCCCTAAATAATGTCAACGATTATTCTGCGCTCTCCGCANAATAATGTCAACGATTATTCTGCGCTCTCCGTAGCAGACAAAATTTTACAATCGGGAATAGTTTTGGATTTTGCCCATTGCTATGGAACATGTTCTTCAATTGTTGTTGAACATACCTAATAAAGTACTACAAAACTGTGAAGAAACTGGGCAAACGTACAAACATTTACTGAGTATTAAACATTTTACTGTAGTAAAAATGTTTAGGATATTATTAGGTATATTTAAACCAATTCAAGCGATCGATAAAAAAGACCCGGTATATGTTTTCACGTTTGCTCAGAGTCGTCGCATTTTTTTTTCACAGATTGTAAAATAATTTTACTGCACACCTGTTGAAACATTATTGCAAAGTGATTGTATTTCTGTATTACTCGTGATGTGTGATAAAGCGTCTTTACGTGAGTTGTGAAAATGGGTAAACATTTGCTATTCCTTTATGATATTTTTTTTTTTACTTTCTCCCGTCCAAGGAGATGGAAGCGGTGTGAAATAGAAAACACCTTCAGGTCTTGTTCCGTTATCTTCACAATAAAATAACTATTTGCTGTCAGAACGTCCCGGAGTGTTTTTTCACTCATTGCGTAATGAGCTGGACCACCGCAATACAGGTAATTCATTTATAGTGTACTCGCGGCTTCTCCATACTTTTTAAATCTAACCTTTGAAAAACCATCCCACGGATGATGTGATTGGTTATTTCCTAAATATGCCATATATCACAAGAGTTTTATAATTCTGTTAACACCAAAGTAACTTATTTTTGGTTAAACAGAACCTTCACTTATATTTTATCTGTAAATTATAATATTTGCTTAATTTTTAATGTAATGAAATATCTGTGGGAAAACGGGTGTGTTGATAATACCTAGTAAGAAATAGTTCTTATGCAAAATATTATTACACAGAGTGCGTATAAATTTGGTGCGTTGATCCTTTGTTGTAATTTTCTAGACTCGGTTAAAGTTTGTTTACATCAGGCGGAGGAATATCCTGGAAGTAGAACTTAAGCAGGGTTTCAAAAAAGTTGGCAGTAGCCTAGAATTAGCTATAACAAAGGTACTGCTACTTCTTTCAATGGAACAGTTGTCTGTCAAAGGAAGCTCTCGGTATCCCGTGTACACAATTCCATTATTTGTTATGATCGCAGGTTTATATGGCTTTGCGGTCAGCATTTCTTTTTTAGGTTTCTGTTTGTAACGGATCAGGCTGAAGGATGTGGATTTTACCGGATCTTTGTCTTTGACCATACTAGTCTGTAACTATATGCCANGTCCAAGGAGATGGAAGCGGTGTGAAATAGAAAACACCTTCAGGTCTTGTTCCGTTATCTTCACAATAAAATAACAATTTGCTGTCAGAACGTCCCGGAGTGTTTTTTCACTCATTGCGTAATGAGCTGGACCACCGCAATACAGGTAATTCATTTATAGTGTACTCGCGGCTTCTCCGTACTTTTTAAATCTAACCTTTGAAAAACCATCCCACGGATGATGTGATTGGTTATTTCCTAAATATGCCATATATCNTACTTTTTAAATCTAACCTTTGAAAAACCATCCCACGGATGATGTGATTGGTTATTTCCTAAATATGCCATATATCACAAGAGTTTTATAATTCTGTTAACACCAAAGTAACTTATTTTTGGTTAAACAGAACCTTCACTTATATTTTATCTGTAAATTATAATATTTGCTTAATTTTTAATGTAATGAAATATCTGTNTTAAACAGAACCTTCACTTATATTTTATCTGTAAATTATAATATTTGCTTAATTTTTAATGTAATGAAATATCTGCGGGAAAACGGGTGTGTTGATAATACCTAGTAAGAAATAGTTCTTATGCAAAATATTATTACACAGAGTGCGTATAAATTTGGTGCGTTGATCCTTTGTTGTAATTTTCTAGACTCGGTTAAGGTTTGTTTACATCAGGCGGAGGAATATCCTGGAAGTAGAACTTAAGCAGGGTTTCAAAAAAGTTGGCAGTAACCTAGAATGAGCAAAGGTACTGCTACTTCTTTCAATGGAACAGTTGTCTGTCAAAGGAAGCTCTCGGTATCCTGTGTACACAATTCCATTATTTGTTATGATCGCAGGTTTATATGGCTTTGCGGTCAGCATTTCTTTTTTAGGTTTCTGTTCGTAACGGATCAGGCTGAAGGATGTGGATTTTACCGGATCTTTGTCTTTGACCATACTAGTCTGTAACTATATGCCACACTTCAGAAGCATTTCATCAATTGGATGATTCCCCGTTATTTTCATTATACCTAGTTCTGGAGAAATGGGAGGGAATAAACTACGATGAAACGAAGTAAACTTGTGTATTAACCCCAGAGAAACTTTCCTATAACGAATATCAATACACAAAACTTGAAAAAATTGTTATGATTTTGTAGTTTTGGAACCAACTCAAAGTATTATTTCGAGCGCGCATTGAAGGAGGTTAACAAACTGCAAGAAGCTCTCTGATTCCATTCGTCAAAAAGTTCGGGTGTGACTTNTAGTTCTGGAGAAATGGGAGGGAATAAACTACGATGAAACGAAGTAAACTTGTGTATTAACCCCAGAGAAACTTTTCTATAACGAATATCAATACACAAAACTTGAAAAAATTGTTATGATTTTGTAGTTTTGGAACCAACTCAAAGTATTATTTTGAGCGCGCATTGAAGGAGGTTAACAAACTGCAAGAAGCTCTCTGATTCCATTCGTCAAAAAGTTCGGGTGTGACTTATTTTACATATATTGTAATTGTCTCTTTTTGCAAAAGTTATTTGTTTAAGAGCTTAGGATTATTAAATTTAATATCAATAGCTAAAAGATCATTCACTTACGAATTTATCCACCACGATGATTTTTTCCAGCTATAACTGGCATTCGTTATCGTACACATGATTTACTCAAGCCATAAGAGTTATTTTTATAATATACTAGTATTAAAAATTCAATGGTTTTTATACATTTATATAATAATAATTTATATTAAACATTACAATAAATGAATCTATTAAAATAACGTAATTTCCTTACTAGTTTTTGTCTGAAGCTTTCCCTGCCTTGAATTATATCTTATATACGCATTCACACATGCACATAAACGCCTAATTACAACTTTTCAACTCCTTATTGACATAACGTGATTTAAACACATCAGTTGTACTTCAACACAGAAATGTGATGACAATGTAACGGGATAGGGTAAACAAAGAATGAAAATTGCATGAAAATTCGTTCAGTGTACAGACAGTTTCTATGTAAAACAAATAATTTGGAGATCATTTTATTAAAGTATTTTAATACTGGTCAGATATAACTTACGCTATGCAAACATTTACGTGTAGTTTGGTCTTCGGAAGATGTAGCTGCTTAAATATATATATACGAAATGTAATTCCAAAGGCATAGAGGCATTCACAAAATAAGTTAAAATATTATCTTACAGCCTACTAAAATATTGCAGAGATGGGTAAATAAACTTACTTCCTTTGTATGTGTACTAGGGGAGGTTCTTCTCATAATGAAGTAGGTAGTCTTTTTCGTATTCTCAAACTGAACGCGTGACTGCTCTCATTAGACAGAATAATGATATTAATTTTCTTGGATAAAGTAAAAGAAAAAATTGCTGAACATTTCAAGTCTGTTAAAGTGGTCATGGGATCAGATGTAATGTTGAAATTAAAACAATACATTTATTTTTAGCCATGACACTTCAGTGAGCAAATATATTTTTCATGGTATCATAAACAACTTTGGAAACCACTTGTTGTCCAGTTTACTTTATAAAGTGTGACCTTGATGGAGTAAACCAAAGCCTACACTGTTAAATATTTATGGTAATTTTTCTTAACTATAATATAGGTTTTTAACCTATACAGTATATGGAAATAATACCATACATAAGGCTGAAAATATGAGAAAGTTTAGGATTGCTACTATACAAAGTTGGGAACTTCCCTACGATTTGACCCTCTCCTGAGTAACTGTAGGAGCGTAAATAGTTTACCATTTGCGCTTTGTAACTGTATAAATACACTCATATGGTAAATTTACAAATAATTTCTTGGANCACTCATATGGTAAATTTACAAATAATTTCTTGGAGTGTATTCAAAACTCTTGACGTGACTGCGGATAACACTTTTTTTAACACTCATGATGGTTCAAGAACAATTCATGTATTTGCCGACGTTCCACGCCTCTTGCAACGTGCTTTTCTTCATTTCAACACATAAAGAATTCATTAATTTAAAAACCGGAGAAACATAAATTAATGATAGCATCCAGAATCTCTGGACTGCATCATGTACAGATCTAAAACTGGCTTATAAAGAAACCCAGGACCACTTGATGTGGCGAAGACTCAAAGGCAGAATATTAAACTTTTGGCAGAGTGTTTTCTAATATTATCTCCAAAGTACTGTTATATTTGGGTGAGAGTTAACAAATNAATATTAAACTTTTGGCAGAGTGTTTTCTAATATTATCTCCAAAGTACTGTTATATTTGGGTGAGAGTTAACAAATTTGGAAAATAATGGAAAACACGTCGAAAATAATTGGAATTTTCAATAACTGGTTGGATGTTTTCAATTCTGTTGTAGCATTTAATAAAAATATTTTGAAGAGCGCTTACGGCATTCACGAACAATAACGAAATTAAGATCTGAAAGACGTTAATATTTGAAGTGTGAAAAAACCCGTTTTAACTTTATTCGCTTTGTAAATATACATATTAGGGAATTGAAAACGGAAACCTGTTATCGGATTAGCAGACATCACTCGCACATTGTTTATTTTAGATTGTACTGTTTTTTTTCTGAAGCTTGGCACATATTTTATTGGCCTAAGTAGGAGGCATCCTTAGATTTATGAGAAAAAGGTCACGTGTTTTACGCGATCTGCTTTCATTTCAGGAAAGCTGAAATCATAAGGGTACCAGATAGCAGATTTTAGCGGCATTTTTATTATAAAAAATACTTTCACTGCTTTAAAGACCAATCTAAAAAATAATGTGTCACATTTTTAATATGAAACTTTAAAAGCAACTTTACGAACGATATATCGGTGAATTTTATGACGGCGTCTTTTCTCATCCTCACAAGCAAATCCTTTCCTAGGCGACCAACTGACTGAAAACATTCTGCTGATATGTTTCACTGAGTTTTGAACAGCAAGAAGTTTCGGAGTAATGACGAATGTTGTATTTCCAATGGTAGGTATTAGGTTAAGCAGTGTATTACTATTTTTCAAACTCATAAGAACTCGTGACAAATATCCGGACGAGACATAACTTCTGCAAAACCGTTATTAGTTACCACGTAGCTATAATTACAATGGCACGAATAGTGTTTGGTAAAGTGGCTACACTAGTACCCTACCACTTGTACAAACGTCACATTACAGGGACTATAACTTTTGTCGGTGTCATGACAGTCTTAGTTAGTGTAGTGTAGAGTATGCTCAAAAATTCTGGGGAAAAAGGTAACTTTTAAAGTGTCCAATATCAGACTACATATGCATTGGTATTTTTCACCAGTGTTGAGCATGTCTATTATGTAATTCAGCTTAGACGTCTATGTATGGAAAATGCTGTATATGGAGGAAGCCATTAAGCTCAAGAGATCTCAGTGAGTATGTACATAAATTTGTTCTCTCGCAATAATATCTTTCTCTCTCTCTCTCTCTCTCTCTCTCTCTCTCTCTCTCTCTCTCTCTCTATCGAACTGTGCATGAGCAGTTGGGATGGTCAAATTAAGTTCATCGATAAGTGGTTCTTAGACTGCCTTTAATAGTTTATCTTTTACTAACTTACAAATAATGTAAACATTAATTTGGGCCAGACTGTATTTATCACGTGCAATTTTACACGATCATAATTATCGAAAATCTCTTTACCTTGGAATGCATAACCTCTACAAAAATCGTGAGAAATAGAAAATCAAAACGATGCCTATTGTCTTCCAACACAACTTACCTGTAAACATTCATTCATTACTGAAATCTAAAATTCAACTGTTAAAAATAATTTCTTCTTTAAAAGGCAGTGCGTCAGTGTCTTACGAACATTGCACTGCTTGTATGAAAAACTATTTTTTGCAAAAAGGGCTATTACACGTCCGCGTAATAGAGAGGATTTCTAATTCTTCAAACCAGGTAAAGAAACATTACTTAAAGCAGATTCTTTTCACGGCAAATTTTTAGGACAATAATATAAAATTCGACTTACATAATATGCTATGTTATCGATGATCACATTTAGTCCCATTTGTTCTCAGTCGTTTAAGATTCACCATGATTATCTAGACATGGTCAACTATTCTCAATATTGTTTATATTTAACTAGCGAACCAGTCCGGCTTCCCCCTGGTACAGTTGAGTTTTACAGTGATACACTAATAAATAAATTGGGAAAAGACAATTCATTTATGTGAAAAAAAAATTATAAAATTATACTATGCTGGCCTGGTTTTTAACTGATTATGGCAACCCAAAAGGAAGGAAATATTTTTTACCCGATAGCCAAGAAGTAGGGTATTATTTTTGGAGTGTATCTTTGCAACTATCGCGTTGTTGCCACATTTCCGCTTTCCAGCATCGATGTATGAAAATCAAAAGGTGAGTTTCATCAAATTTTAACTTTAGAAATAAGCGTATCTAGGTACTAATTATTGCGCTTGGCTGAGGGATCTTAATCGATCACCAAAGTTAAGCAACGTTCCCAGCTGCACACATTTGGATGGGGACCGTTTAGTGGCATAACACCTGAGCGCTTTCGGGCTTCGGAGGGCACGTTAAATAATAGGTCCTGGTTGTTAGCGATTGAATGCAGCCGTGAAGCCATTTCAGAAGTTCTTGGGTGGCCTTATAAACTCTGACACCAGAGGAAAAAAATATTTTGGTCACGTTCCCAGCCGTTGCAGAATTACGTTTTGTTGTTATTTCACAAGACGCGTACATTTTACCGGGATAAAAAGTATAATATGTTCTATTCCAGGGCCTAAAGTACCTTCATACCAAATTTCATCAAAATCCGTTAAGCCGTTATGGATCTGAGTGGTAGCAAACACACACACACACACCCACAGAGACTTTCGCATCTATAATATTAGTAGGATTGACTCGTCTTCAGTTTAGGGCTCATTGAAGGAACACCTTTGTAGTTGAAGAAATCTTATTTACCCCACATTTATGTGACAAATGTTCAACATACGCTGAAGCATTTTGTTAAATTTCGTAAATTTATGAGTATCCTTTTCTTCCTTATTTTCTACACTAAATTGGTCCACAAAATCATATTGTGTGGAAATATTAACTGCTAGTATTTTATATTAATAACAATCTAGATTACTTCGGAATTTTCTGTTAGATTGGTCAAAACTTTTAGTATCTGGGGTACCTGCACCAGCTTTTATCCTGAAGCGAGATGTTCGCTTGTTCGCTCTCATGACTATGTAGCTTACAGATCTAATGTATTTGTATCTACAACATATTTTTATAACAGCAATTCTGTAGACTGAATGGCGATATGGTACTCTCAGCGGCACAAGATTAATCATTGATGATCGTAGACTCATGAATACTAATGCCATGGATGTAATATCATGCTAATGTTCTAACGGGTAGAGATATATTATAAAACGAGGTTCACTCCCTACTGTTTAAATAATCACTAAGCTATGAACTCACGTGAAAACCCCTCGCAGAAAATATTTTATTCATTGATTCTAAGAAAAGGTTTGTTTTAGTTACGTAATGTGCTGTAAGCAGTAATGTATCTTCATCGCATATCAGAATATATACCACTAGAGCGACTACGCAAGTTTTAAGCAATAAACATGTACAAATATTCGAATAATGAGGTGTTTTATACATTCTTCATTTAGATAGGTTCGTACTGTAATAAAGATATATTCNGTACAAATATTCGAATAATGAGGTGTTTTATACATTCTTCATTTAGATAGGTTCGTACTGTAATAAAGATATATTCACGGTTTTTTTAATAATACTAACACTCGCGTACCGCTAAGTGGGACGTGAGTGAAGGACACTAAAGTAGTACATCGACTATATGTTTATCAAAAATATTTTTTTTCTTTATTCAACCCTCCAAAGTGATTTTTAATGAAAGTTTGTTCCTTCAAAGGTGAAAGTAAACGACTAGTTGTTTTTTTTTTTTTTTTGTTTCTTGAAAATAAAAGAAATAAATATTTTAACTCTACGGGTTAAGAGTCTAGGAAAAAGCAAACTAAAACCTGTTGCTACTATCAAATTATTTCGTTGTAATAATTGAGAGCTAGACAATACTTACTACGTTTGATTTCATAGACTATCGTTACCGTGACGCTCGTTTAATTAATGCTCAGATAAAACACGTGCCAGGACTAAAGCCTCGTCTACAATTGACGTAACATTACCACACAGCGTTACAATAAGTCACGGATACAGGTATAAATAATGGGCGTGACTACAACCAACGTTTGACGTGGTGGCGACAGAAAACGTTAAACGCATTGCTTTAAAAGTTGGCCAACTTCAAAGTAGAACTTTTGTGTCTTTGCGTTTAACGTTTAACGCCACAGCAATAAGTCCCGGACGTTACAGACAAGCAAAAAANGTAGAACTTTTGTGTCTTTGCGTTTAACGTTTAACGCCACAGCAATAAGTCCCGGACGTTACAGACAAGCAAAAATACAAATGGTATGTACATTTGGTAATACATTCTTATTCTGCTTTGTTATACGGAATCAAATGACAACACAAAAAGCATTTTTTATAATTTTTTCTTAACTATGAAGTACGCGTAATCCGTTTCTTTTACTATAATAATAGAAAAACAGACATTAATTGGCTAAGAATTTTTCTACAGTACAAAAATTATTCAAAATTATTCTTGTGGTGGTTTCCAGAAGAAAAACTATTGCGTTAAGGTGTTATTCTGTGTTCAATGATGTATGCAAATTACGTACAGTGATGCAGAACTTGACAAATGCCATTAAACAAAAGAAAAGAAAATATTACATTTAACAAGAGGAAACTATTGCAAGCATGCGAAGAACTACAAATCAAATGAAACAGGCAACTGTCTACTTTTTGAAAAGAAAGGAAATAATTTTAAAATTATGTTTATTATTAGATGAGCACTGCATTAACTAATAGACAATAATAAAAGAAAACGTGCTGACGCAAAGAATCTGGATCAAAGATGCTACCAATAGATTATCAGACTTAAAAAATACTACCCTCCTTACAAAGAACGCTTAAAAGGAAAATACTCTTAAATAAAAAATCAAATTTTTATAAATAATGAAAAATAAAATTTCTTCTTCGAAAATCTAGAATTTTGAACAAAAAGTTTGTTTAAACTAAGTGCCTGTTCATAATAAAGTTTCTTTAATTTTTCGTCAAAAAATATATTTCTTGGCTCTACTAGCAACAGTCGTTTATTATGCAAAAATAGATCTCTGGGTCACGGTGAGAAATCCTCTAGCACAGAACTGTCAAGNACAGTCGTTTATTATGCAAAAATAGATCTCTGGGTCACGGTGAGAAATCCTCTAGCACAGAACTGTCAAGATGACGAAGAAAATGCAATTTCACTTAATACACAGGCAATTATTTAATACTTAGTGGCCCCTCCGGCTAGGCTAAACTGATGGCGTCATGCCTAACACTGACGTCAAGGCGCTGGCGCCTAGAGGCATCAAACAGCGTCAAGTGGCGGAAAGTTTACGTAAGGAGCCAGTCGACCCTGCATACTCTTTCGTACGTGATGGTGCCTCCTATATACAAAACCATTTTCTGGGGCAATAAAACTAGTCCGCCTGTGGTGGCGCCGAGGATTTTAAAGATTAACATCCCGACGAATATAACAACGTCCACCACAATAAAAACGAGCGCACCAGAAGCTACCTTTGCCGCACGAAATCGTAAAACCCGCCTAATGCAACAAAACGAAGGAAAAAAACTACATCTGGTAGACAACGGGACTACCTGAAAAACTAACCGAACGAAAAATACATAACTCAAACTAAACTACCACAAATAAAATATAAATAATTATTAATCAGAAATGTGAGAAAAATTACAATTACAATAGTTATTAATTATATTTCAATCTCAAAATTATTTTTTTTAAATATTAAAATTTAAGGTTAAAAGTTCAATTCAAAATGCTAAGCCCTATAAAATACATGGGTGGCTTACAAATATNAAATATTAAAATTTAAGGTTAAAAGTTCAATTCAAAATGCTAAGCCCTATAAAATACATGGGTGGCTTACAAATATGTTATAATTACTTAAAATATAAGAAAATAGAGCTTTATTTAATATATGGGGAAACNACATGGGTGGCTTACAAATATGTTATAATTACTTAAAATATAAGAAAATAGAGCTTTATTTAATATATGGGGAAACAATTGTAAACATTACCCAATTCAAAAATATAAACAAACTCTTTGGCTGAGAAATTAAGTAAACCAAAATATTTTATACTATCTGTATGCCACAACCGTTATATCCTGTCCACAAAACCTACCCTTCATTTTTGTTTACGTGTTAACGTCAATTGTAGATACCTATGCGAGTATTCTTATGAAAATCTTCTTATTTTATATGTTTAACGTGAAAACTATTGTAGGCGAGTTATATGTAATATTACGCGTCAATGACATGACTGTTTATTTTATCCATATAAATAAAATCCATCCCAAATACTGTAGATATATTTTTGTTTGTAACTGTTAACAGATATGTTACAAAATCACGCCCCATCCTTTTGCAGTATAAAGACAGAGAAGAGTTGCGAGTATTGTTACAAAATAATATTTCGTATCTCTAAGACTGTCATATTTTGTACATATTTTAAGATGTCAGTAAGATTCAGAATATTGCACCAGGAAGATCACAACGTCACTTATAATTAAAGTGGGAAGGCACATATTGAGGATTGAGGATTCGTACCAGCATTCTCCTGCAAAGGGGTCGCACAAACCCTGTCGGGGAAAACCAGTAATTCTGGGGCACAGTAGCATCAAAGGTGTGGTCCCAAGATTTCAAGTTAAGTATGAGTAGGCCAGTCAACAATGATACCTGACTGCTGTAACCTTCTGCCATGTATGTATGTATGTCTTCCTTGTTTGTACAAAGGCGAAGAAAATGCACAACAATTCATGTCCACTCATTACTTAAAGAGCTTACTTAAAGCTGTATAAAAAAAATTTCACTCCACTAAGGCAGTTCGAAATTTTAAGAACTGGTTGCTATTACAAACAAAATGTGAGCTGCTTTTGCCACAGAGAAAATATTTAGATTGCTTATATTTTTTATATATTGATATGTTTTATTGTTTTGAGTTGGATGTATTGAAAATTATACAATGAACCAGGTATAAAAATCCTGTTGAAGCAAGTAGAACTTTTGTGTCTTTGCGTTTAACGTTTAACGCCACAGCAATAAGTCCCGGACGTTACAGACAAGCAAAAAAACAAATGGTATGTACATTTTGTAATACATTGACTCACAGTTTCGTACATTCTTATTCTGCTTTGTTATACGGAATCAAATGACAACACAAAAAGCATTTTTTATAATTTTTGCTTAACTTTGAAGTACGCGTAATTCGTTTCTTTTACTATAATAATAGAAAAACAGACATTAATTGGCTAAGAATTTTTCTACAGTACAAAAATTATTCAAAATTATTCTTGTGCTGGTTTCCAGAAGAAAAATTATTGCGTTAAGGTGTTATTCTGTGTTCAATGATGTATGCAAATTACGTACAGTGATGCAGAACTTGACAAATGCCATTAAACAAAAGAAAAGAAAATATTACATTTAACAAGAGGACACTATTGCAAACATGCGAAGAACTACAAATCAAATGAAACAGGCAATTATCTACGTATTTAAATAAAAGGAAATAATTTTAAAATTATGTTTATTAATAAATGAGCACTGCATTAACTAATAGACAAGTATAAACGAAAACGTGCTGACGTGAAGAATCTGGATCAAAGATGCTACCAATAGAATATCAGACTTAAAAAATACCACCCTCCTTACAAATAATGCTTAAAAGGAAAATACTGTTCAATAAAAAATCAAATTTTTATAAATGCTGACAAATAAAATTTCTACTTCTAAAAACCAGAATTTTGAACAAAAAGTTTTTTTAAACTACGTGCCTGTTCACAATAAAGTTTCTTTAATTTTTCATAAAAAAATATACTTCTTGGCTTCGCTAGCAACAGTCGTTTATTATGCAAAAATAGATCTCTGGGTCACGGTGAGAAATCCTCTAGCACAGAACTGTCAAGATGACAAAGAAAATGCAATTTCACTTAATACACGGGTAATTATTTAATACTTAGTGGCCCCTCCGGCTAGGCTAAACTGATGGCGTCATGCCTAACACTGACGTCAAGGCGCTGGTGCCAAGAAGCATTAAAAAGCGTCAAGTGGCGGAAAGTTTACGTAAGGAGCCAGTCGACCCTCCACACTCTTCCGTACGTGATGGTGCCTCCTATATACAAAACCATTTTCTGGGGCAATAAAACTAGTCCGCCTGTGGTGGCACCGAGGATTTTAAAGATTAACATCCCGGCGAATATAACAACGTCCACCACAATAAAAACTATCGCACCAGAAGCTACCTTTCCCGCACGAAATCGTAAAACCCGCTTAATGCAAAAAACGAAGAAAAAATACTACATCCGGTAGACAACGGGACTACCTAAAAAACTAACCAAACGAAAAAGACATAACTCAAACTAAACTACCACAAATAAAATATAAATAATTATTAATCAGAAATGACAGAAAAATTACAATTACAATAATTATTAATTATATTTCAATCTCAACATTATTTTTCAAAAATATTAAAATTTAAGGTTAAAAGTTCAATTCAAAATGCTAAGCCCTATAAAATACATGGGTGGCTTACAAATATGTTATAATTACTTAAAATATAAGAAAATAGAGCTTTATTTAATATATGGGGAAACAATTGTAAACATTACCCAATTCAAAAATATAAACAAACTCTTTGGCTAAGAAATTAAGTAAACCAAAATATTTTATACAATCTGTATGCCACAACCGTTATATCCTGTCCACAAAACCTACCCTTCATTTTTGTTTACGTGTTAACGTCAATTGTAGATACCTATGCGAGTATTCTTATGAAAATCTTCTTATTTTATATGTTTAACGTGAAAACTATTGTAGGCGAGTTATATGTAATATTACGCGTCAATGACATGACTGTTTATTTTATCCATATAAATAAAATCCATCCCAAATACTGTAGATATATTTTTGTTTGTAACTGTTAACAGATATGTTACAAAATCACGCCCCATCCTTTTGCAGTATAAAGACAGAGAAGAGTTGCGAGTATTGTTACAAAATAATATTTCGTATCTCTAAGACTGTCATATTTTGTCGAAAAGAGTCATAGCAGTACATATTTTAAGATGTCAGTAAGATTCAGAATATTGCACCAGGAAGATCACAACGTCACTTATAATTAAAGTGGGAAGGCACATATTGAGGATTCGTACCAGCATTCTCCTGCAAAGGGGTCGCACAAACCCTGTCGGGGAAAACCAGTAATTCTGGGGCACAGTAGCATCAAAGGTGTGGTCCCAAGATTTCAAGTTAAGTATGAGTAGGCCAGTCAACAATGATACCTGACTGCTGTAACCTTCTGCCATGTATGTATGTATGTCTTCCTTGTTTGTACAAAGGCGAAGAAAATGCACAACAATTCATGTCCACTCATTACTTAAAGAGCTTACTTAAAGCTGTATAAAAAAATTTCACTCCACTAAGGCAGTTCGAAATTTTAAGAACTGGTTGCTATTACAAACAAAATGTGAGCTGCTTTTGCCACAGAGAAAATATTTAGATTGCTTATATTTTTTATATATGGATATGTTTTATTGTTTTGAGTTGGATGTATTGAAAATTATACAATGAACCAGGTATAAAAATCCTGTTGAAGCAGTACTCACTCGTGTGCAGTCTCCGAAGGAGCGTTTGTTGCACCGTGCATTGACCCTGCCCACGTTTATGGCACCATTCACTCGTCACCAACTCAACAGTAGCGGTCATCAGTGGCGGGCGGGATAGCACCCTGTGAAGAAGATTCACCACATCCATTATCTCAGCATATTGTTAACGCGCACTTTAACCCGTTATAACCAGAAAAATATAGACAAAATGCCGAATAAATGATTTTTGCTAAATTCAATTACACGAGTCTATGTGATAAATTTACTTAAAAAATATATGACTTCTTTGTAATTTTGTGTGCTTTATTGTTAACTATGTTGCAGTAATGTTCATTGCCCGTGTGCGAAACAAAGCACATTATTGTTGTAATGTAACATTTTCAAACTTTGTATCTAGGGCTGTGGAGCGAATGTTATCCGTCCTGCTCGTAGACGCCCGGCGCGACGGTTGTCTGTACTGGACAACCCTCTATACAGGACTAGGGAGCTCGCGCGCCCAGATAACTGTTGGCCACTGTAGTTTGCGTGCTCTCGGAAGGCGAACGTTGCGAGAGCGCCGAAGGCGCCAAGGTGTTGACTCTGTTATGACTATTACAAATTATTGTGTACGACTGGACTCTCAACCACCGTTGCACCCGTCACTCGTCCGTCCGTCAGTTGAAAGCGATCCACAACAATCCGTCATCCGTCAATACTTCTGCACGGCAAAATTTCAGTGTGACAATTTAACATCGTGATCTTTCTTTAGTTGGAGGTATACACGGTCGAATAATATTATTATGACCAGCTGCTAGTATCCAGAGTAACAGCCCTTCGCAGCATGGACAGCAGCTAGGCGAGATGGCAGTGACCCAGTCAGGTGTTGATAGGTCCCCAAGGGTACCTGGAGCCATGCTGTCTGCAGTGCGTCCCACAACTATTGGAGGGTACGTGGTGAAGGAGTCAGATGGCGAACACGATGATCGAGGTGGTCCCAAAGACTTTCAATTGGAAATAGATCGGGACTGTGTGAGGACCAGGGAAGAACTTTGAAGTCCCGTTCGTACTCTTCCAGCCACGTGCGGACACTTCTAGCCGTTTGGTAAGACGCATAATCGTACTGGAAGATCCCATCATTCCGAGGAAAGACAATCATTATGTACGGGTGGGCGTGATCGCCGAGGACGGATTCATAACCAAATAGATTAAGAGTGCTTTCTACGCGGATGATGGGACCTAGAGAATACCACGAAAACATTCCCCAGACCATAGCACTGCCCCCACCGCCTTGTGTTCGTCCAGTAATGGATGCAGGGAGTCGGTTCTCCAACGTTTCTCGCCGGACACGCTGACGTCCATCCGTTCTATGCAGCTAAAAACATCTCTCATCGGAGAAGGCTACACATCGCAAATCAGCAGCGGTCCAGTCGCCATACTGTCAATCAAATTCCAGTCGTTTCCGTCGATGCACCTGTGTCAGCATGGTTGAAGTCACCCTCCGTCTATACTCCGGAGCTCCATTCGCAGAAGGGTTCGCTGAACTGTTGCGGTTGACACGTGCATGGATGCCCCCTGGTTCATTTGGATGGTGAGCTGTTCCACTGTAGCCTGTCGGTTGGCCTTCGCACACCGTCGAAGTCGACGTTAACCTCGGACACCAATGGCGCGTGGAGCTCCGCAGTTTCCACGACGGTTATTCCGGATGGTGCCATTCATCCACTCACGATACACCTTCACCACAGAGGCACGTGAACAGTTCGCAAACATGGCTGTTTCTGAAATGCTGCCCCCCTTGTCCCAAAAGCCGATGATCATCCCTTTTTACAACTCCGTTAAATCGCTTCCCTTACCCACGACAGCAGGCCGTGCAATGTGTACAGCCATCGTTCATCATCACTTTTCACAAAATCGCATGTATGTACCTTATTGAACTTGTGTTTGATTTATTTAAAAATTGTTTTTAAATTTGTTTATTCCAGGAATTTGAAACACAAACTTTGTGCTCTCTCTCGCTACCCACCTAGCGTAAACGCGAATCGTAAATCAGCCGGTTTCATGATAAAGGGAGTGTTGAATAGCAGCTCAAGGGGACTCCATTTCTTTTGTTATCCAGTCATTTAAGCTGCACAAGTCTGATCGTAATGGAACGGGGTGTTGTAATAAATTGCTGCCATATTAGTGCCGCCGTAAACCCTTAATGGCTAGCCCGTCTAACAGTGCAATTTAACCTACCGACCGTGTAAATACCCTGGGTGCGCTTTCCAAGTCAACACTATCTCCAATGTTTTTATTTGTCTGTGAGTAACAATGAAAATATAGACCTTAAATTCCAACATGAGTTTTTTTTTTTTTTTTTTTTTTTATGTTTCTCAATTGTTTCTGGTTGTGGGACCTTTCCTCTGCCTTCCCTCATGTGAGAGTTAGATTGACCTTTTCAGATTTTTACCGTTTAACACCTTAATATGATATAAAATGAAAGCCTTATGAAGTGGCCAAGGCAACTCTATTTTCGTCCTATTACAATACTAGAAGATCTACTTCTTCACATACAAAACTCTCAAGGAGCCAATGCACGGCCACCGACCACTTTACAGCAAGAGGCCCACTGCTCGCGTACAAACACAACCCACTGCACTGAAGTCTCATGCGACTCGGAAAAAATACAACGTGTTCAGAAACTAAGCACCAAAACACCAGAAATAGTTTCATTGGAGCAATAGTAACACAAAAGTCCTATACACTTATATCTGGAAACGTATTTTTATATGAAATAATGGCACGACACTAAATGATTATATACGCATCGTTGCGCGCCTATTTCCTATTCAACTTGTCCCACTTGTATTATCAAACCACCTTGTTCTCCAGCCGTTATACGCCGCAACTTTGAACACAGTTAAATTATATAAAAATACGTGTCCGGATGTAGGTGTACAGGTCATTTTTGTTGGCATTAGTCCAAAGAAACTGTTTCTGTAGTTTAGGCTATGCGTTTCCGAATATTCTGTATACCTACGTAAATACACTATTAGAAATATCTGTTGATTTACGGAAACTTTAACGGAGATGTAAAGTTAATTTACGGAAAGGCACTCCGTAATGTCGAATAACGGAAACGAGCTCTGTAAATATCAAATACGAAAGTTCTTCGTATTCTTATGGCTTCAATTTTGAGTCACGAACAATGCAGATGATAGCTGAAGCGTATAATAACCAACCTTCACAATATTACTTCGTGTAAAATAGTACTAGGTAAGCGGCGAACCACTCATGGAGTTGCAATTCGTTTATTCTTGTTCAAATTCTGCTGCAGAACAAAACCTTCTGTAAACACAGTGAAACACGTACATAACGAAAATAAAACAATTTTATTCGTAACGTCTTTTTAATAACCGCACATATAGCAAGCGCTCTAACACGACTTGAAACTAAGACAGGCGCGTTCGTCACTTTCATGTTAAATTCATATTTGAGAAATACATCGTGTAAAGGTGAGTGGTTCGAGTTTATTGATTGTTAATTTCTTGATTTGTGTTCAAATCTTACAGTGAAATACATTACAATAATATTAATCTTTTTCATACCCAAGTTTTTATTCCTGAAATAAAAAAAACAACAAATTCGCACACAAATGACTATAAATTAAGATGTGCACGCATCATTCTATATAAATTCTTTATTTACAACAGCAATTCTTGTAAAAGTGTGGTAGGTGATTGTATAATGTGTTGGACTGGCCAAAATGTTTTTCCGTGTTCAAATCCCGCCACCGGACAAAATTTTTTTATAGTAGTTTTTATGCACTGTGAATCAATCGACCACATAACGAAAGTAAAAATTTTGTTACCTTTTTTATAAAGAGCAGATTAGAAAATCAAACTTCCAAGTTTGCGGACACGTTCCGTGATTTCACGAATATTTACGTAAGATTTACGGAGAGAATTTTATTGAAAAAAACAAAGAGACCGTAATTTTACTCAGATGTCGGAATAATTTGTAACCGGTATTGTCCGTAATTTTACGGGTATTTTTCTAACAGTGTACCGCTCCACTGAACCTACCTTTCCATCTCCCGATCTTTTGGATATCTCAAAATTTTCTCACCAATACCTTTATACGCAACCGGCACAAAAACACCTAAATATTAAGTCACCGATCTGGTTCCGTTAGTTACTCTAATACGGATGTTTTTAGTATTCATTCGCATGTAAGAAGCAAATTAGTGAGACGCTCCCTTTAGAAATAATAAATTTTTGTTTTCAATTTTAGAGTTCAAATGTTTAAAAAATATATGTATATATATTCCACTATACTGACAATACCGTCTGTGTGTGTGAGTGTGTGTGTGCATGTGGTAAGTAATAAAGCTTAGCTATATTTTGTTTTGTTTAGTTTATTTTATTTCATTCATTAAATTTTTTAATTTTCTTCGTGTTGAGATATAAAAACATTTTGTGTTGAAAGGATTATAAGTATGTGATTGAAAAAACAATGTCAAAAACGAAGGCAAGTTCTTCTGGTCAACTGAGGCTCATACTTGTAGATCAGCCAACGTCCTCCTTCTCTGAAGTAATGATGAAGGAACATAAAAAAAACAAGGGAAAAAACTATTTACATTGGTAGTAAAAAAGTTTCCATTTTTTAAATTATTTATACATATTAGGAGCTCGTGAGAGAAAGGGCGAATGTGAAAAACCGTAAGTTTGGGAATTGAGTTTGGCGAATGCTCTCATGACAGAAAAGGCGAATATGGCAATGATTAATGAAATCTTATCACTTCGAGTAAACACAATTTCTTGTTTCGTAACAAAATCTCTAAGATTACAAAAGTGGAGTATATCTTTATTTATTGGAAACATGTTTCTACACAAATTATGGAATTCAAATCTGCAAATCATGACTGTTTTGCTTGTTTATTTTACCTTAAATATTCATACTCTAGTGTTCTTTCGGGAAGATATTATTCAATAATTTTTTGTCTTGCCTAGCCTTGAAAATTAATAACAAATTCATATGAAAAAATTACAAACACAAATGTAAATCAAACAACCGCACCAAAAAGGATGACTGTACTCCCTATTGTCTGTTTTTGTTAAAGTTGGCGATATCATCAGCTGCATAGAACTCTGCAACACCGTTAGTATAGCTAGCCACTATCACTGGGTTTTTTTTTTAAACCACTTGTACGGCATTGCGTCAAATGCTAATGGGTATTTTAAATAACGTGGTTTTCATTCTGTAAATTAGAGAGGCGCATCGACTTAGGTGGAAGATCAGGTGATTTAAGGTAGTAACTTCATTGTATCCGGTGTCCTTTATTTTTGTAGCTATTTCTGGAACCTATGTTAGGTAGGAATTGTGTATTTAAAAACCAGTCACGGAGTTCTTTGTAAATGCAAAGATTTTCCCATCGTTGGATTTTAATCCAAGTAAATGTGTATATTTGACCTTCTCCCTAGTTACAAGAACTACTCGATGCAGGTTTTTTCTTGTATGGTATTTTCACTGAGTTTCACATGAGTTCTGTATATTCCACTCTCCAATATTAAAAAAAAAAAAAAAAAAAAAAATTACGTATTTTATGCACGTTATTCATCTTTTGTTCTTCAAAATATTTGCGACGACACTGCGCGGTTCTCGAATTGCACGAGCAGGTGCGACGCAATTAATTTTTCTATAAACATACAGCACTGACAATAATTACGTATTTCTTGCTTTCGTTTTCGATCCATCGCCTTGGTAGTTTTCTTAAATATTACTTGAATTATTTTCACCTTCCTTTGTTTGTCATTTCTTCTCGCGACACACTCATAACATCAGAATCCCAGCAAAAACGAAACTACCTGGACACAGCTACCTGCAAACTTTACCTGCAAGCGAAACTAAAAGCGCGCGTGTTACAACCGGAAATGATGACCGCCCATCGAACATTAAGGGCGAACATACGACTATGAAGCCGCCCAAGAGAAATATCATAACAAAAGAGCTCAACGTTCGCTCTTACTGCCATGAACAGTTCTCCATTATACTTACAGATGTTGTTGGCGGAATAAGTGGTCAAATACGACTGCCACAATACCGATGTAAAATATCTGGACATAAAAACGGGTTTTCCAGACTAATACTATTAGAGCCACTTCTGAGAGAAATTTTTTTTTCTTACATTCACTATTTTTCTCCGAGCTTCTGATATATTTCTAGGCAGAACAGATAGCATAAAATTGCATAAATTCTATGTTTTTTTAAGCGAGTGCTTAATTATACCCTTGAACGGAGTTTAGCAAACGCAACAGAACCAAAATGTGGTTCCACACCCCCAACTACTTAATTCTCTGACCCTTTCTCGGCATCGCAGTTCATGAAATATCCTTCTACCAAAACGCTTCACAATTAAAACAATTTACAAAAAAAAATTTCATTGCGCACAATCTATTTTTTTAATAGCGAACGACACGTAAAAAATGTATCAACACTTCGGTTTTCTTTTATATTTATTTCGTACTACATTCAATTTTCATTAGGCCTTCAAAAAATTCAATAAATCAAATAAATATAATATACTAAAGTCATAACTAATAATAAAACTTACTTGATATATGTCAAAATACTAATCTTTGAGTGATCCACAACTGAATGGTCACACTTCCAACTGTTAATTCCACTCATGTTGGGTTATTATCGTGATATTTACACTCTGCTTTTATAAATTCATGCATTAAAACAAGTTGCTTGACATAATATTTGTGTTATTTACTAGATCATCACACCCGATCCTTCATGTTTGTAAAAACTTGCTCAACACTAAACTATAATTTTGTATCCAAATTGCTCTTTTCCCAAATTTTTATGACTATTTCTGTAACCAAAGAGCTGAGATGGCGATTCTATAATATCTTGCCACCCTCGCAATCTCATATTGGCAATAAAAAAAATTTACCGTCAACTCTATAGCACCTTAATCCATTTAGAGTTCTGTCTATCTCAAATCTACCGAACAATACAAGTTATTATTGAAAATGAATTCAATGTACAAAATATTTGCAGTCGTGTACTGTGGAACATGCCCCAAGGCACATGTGGATGTTAGAAAGTTACTGCACAAAATGTATACAAAGTTTATTGTGTTCTCATAGGTGCTGCAATTTTCATGCCATGGTACTTCACAAGCAGTTCACAAGATACGGATCTCATTTGGCGGGTCAATAAACATCTCACATCGTGGGAAATGTATTTGGTGAAACTGCTTTTTTGGTTCTGCTTTATTCACACTTTCAACTTTAAATTAAGTAGCTTCTTAGTTTGTTATTCGTTACACTTTTTTTTTATTCTCTTTCACTTTTTCACCCTAAAGAAATCGATTCTTCAATGGCGAACCTGATGTCATTTTGGAATGTTTTCCTCTTTTATTCCAAGTAATTAAATTAGAATTCGCTGGGAATGGAATAATCTCTCTAAGATAAAAATAATTCTAGCACCTGAACAACCTGGATGGTTGACGTCAGAATCACTTGAGGCTTCGCGTATCACAGTAGAAACAAAGGAAGTGGGCTGTGTCACTGTAGAAACTGAACTGGGAATACCCTGAGTTGTGTTACATCGGGTATATCTTGGGACAATTTCCTGAAGGTTCTGCTCCGTCATCCCTACATTCTTCATTGCAACATTCACGATGTTCAGGAAAATCTATNATAAAAATTATATAAAATAAAATACCGAAATTTATTTTGATTTTTAGTTCAATAAAGCACCTACAGCACCTCTTTCCCTTTGCGACGCACTTGGACAAGCTATAATGAGAAGCGAACAGTTGAGTAATAGTTTTGGTGCATGGTGTCAAATTTAAAACCAAGATGAGATGGGAATTTTAGGGAGGAAATATGTCACTTTTCCACGAAGCAGGAACGAGAGCCGTAACAAATATTGCTAATTCCATTTCTGGAAGAAGGTTTCTCTGCAAGTCCATTTTCATCATCATTTACTATAGGTGTAAATAATAAAATATGAGAACTAGATAAAGCCACGAAGTATTTTGTGGCGGCCACAAAAAAGTTGCGGTATTCACTAAAAAAGAGTTCGACAGGCTAAATTCCAAGAACACACACTGTGACTGCCACAAAAAAAATTTTATTTGCCGTACAACTTTCTGCTATAGGAAGACGATAACAACGTGAATGGAGACGTGCAACTGAGGGAGACGATAAAACCCAGAGGAATTGCGACGTTCCAAGAAGTTTCCAAGTAGGTATGCAGGGTGCCTGTACAGCGTAGTGGGAATCAGGATCGCTAAGCGAGGGAATACGTTAGTATGTTATATATGAATATAAAAAAAAAAGTTCCATCGGCAATGTCAGCAGCGTCTGCCACATGCGAACAATAAGATTAAAACCACCTCTGCAACATTAAATATTTTTTATTGCTAAGCGTTAAGGCTGTCGTGGAAGGGTCAGAGTGCACATCCTTTACTGTGCATTAAATCATCTGTCAATGCCTGTATAGGAAGCTGTCAAAGAATGATTAGTTTCCAAACGATGCCATTCGTTTTTTAAGCCGTATGACTCATCAGTATGATAAATGTGCTGGAGTCATAACGGTTGTGAGCAAATTACCATCTGTTGAACAAACAGATGTGGCAATAGGCGCACCCCAGCAAATATTATTGCATTGTGTGTACGCAAATCCGAGGGGTTATCCTGGGCCAGTATCCTGCATCTCACGGCCCCAAAGTAGGTGTTTAAATACAGCTACACCATGAAGCTGTTCCAAGGAGAACTGCGCATTAGAAATACCTCATAAGACGTGAACATGTGTACAAGTCGCGTTCCGAGTAACTTCTGCACAAATCGTGATAAACGCGGGACTATGAAAATAAGTGCAGTGAAAGTTGTTTAATCGTGTGAGCATGAGTGGCGTTCCCTGGAATAGTTTTCATACAGAAGTGTAACTGACTTGCCTTTATTACGGCCCACTTCTCTTTTGAGTTTTTTTTTCAACCAAGTGATTTTTCCATTCGCAATCCAGTTAATGTCGGTAACGTTTCTGGATAGGCAACTATCATATTCCTTGCCAATTAAATACCTGAGCTGCAACTATACAAAGGCCTAGGGAAGTAATATAAACATTCAAATGAGATATAAACTGGATGTGATATTGCAGATACATTTATAGTACAAGACACAATAAAGGTAGGGAAATACTTTTCTTTCAATTAAAGTTTGCGTAATAATTAGCATGAAGACAATATAGATATTAAATTGCACATTCTTCATGAGTACGACACAAATATCTTGCTCTGAAATAGAAAAAAAAAATTNACAATATAGATATTAAATTGCACATTCTTCATGAGTACGACACAAATATCTTGCTCTGAAATAGAAAAAAAAAATAAAAAAATTTGTAGCTGACAGCCTCTGATTCAATCTACTTAGGCCGCCTTATGCTGCATTAATTAAATGCTTAGACAGTGTTTAAAATTATAATATCGTGGCAATAAATCACGAGCGTAAAATTTGGTAAGCTGCAATACAATCCATTCATAAGAAATTATTATTCGAAATGTTGTTAATGATACGGCATTAACCGTTTTAANGTAAGCTGCAATACAATCCATTCATAAGAAATTATTATTCGAAATGTTGTTAATGATACGGCATTAACCGTTTTAAAAACTCGAGAAGCACACATTCAGGTTAAAGAAAAAAATCAACATTCAAAGTTCTGCTTTAAGAAGGCAGCATAATGCAGCTATGAATTTCTTTCGTCGTTCCCAGAAAAGAATGGGCGATGAAGTAACGTAGCCCGTTACGCAACTCGTTGGAATGTAGTGAGATCCATTAAAATGCATTATATAAGTTTGAATCGGCGTACGTCATATTATTCGTTAAGACCCTTATGCTCATTAAACTCGTGACGATGATTCAGCTTTTGCAGCTGCATATTTATAAAAGTATGAAAAACTTCTAACAGCACTAAAAGAACGTGTGTTAATTATAGGTAAGTTACGTCACAACCACGCACTCGCCCAGTAATTTAACTCAGTTTTATACAGTGATAATCTTATAATTTCCCACATTAAAAGAACGATCTGGCGATCCCAGTGCTTCAGTAGTAACTGAACATCAATGACACGCTGTAAGAGCGATAAGTGACGTATTTTGTATTTCAATTTAACTGATTGAATGATCTTTAGAAATTTTCTCACCATTTCTCACACAATCGTAAAATGGTAATCAAGGTTAATCAAAATATTGTTGCAAGACGCCGGGGGTGTATCCGCGTTCGTAAGGGATAGAGGTCTTAATATAAATAAAATAATTAAATTTGATTTTTAATACTTTATAGTGCCATCATTACTATCACAGCTATTATTAGCAACACTAAACAACCTTTATCCACTACTACTCTTGTTATTCTCAAGGAGCGCAATATTAAATGTTGTGCCGTAGAACAAATAATGCAATGACGATGTCAATTTCAACCTCTGTAATTTCAGAATATTTTACATGTTAGCAGCACCTTAGGATTAAACATTTGCATTGAAAATTTACAAAAATTATGACATGTAGAATTTATAAACACCATAGACTCATAATGCAATAAATATAGATTAAAATACTTATACAAATATATTGAATTGCTCTCTCAAAAGTATTGCGTGGCAAACAAGCCCAGTAGTGTAAAACGTTTCAAAAATATCAAAAATTCACTCTGTTGACTAGAAATACTTCAAACAGTTTACAAAAAGATTTAATTGCTGCGCAAATGCTTATTCACGTGTATTACGATACTCCAAAATGAACCATAAATATTTAATTGAAAAAAGGAGCAGAGTAATATTAAAATTTTCTAAAATACAAATAGTTACATTGATGATTAGATAAATTCGAGGTATATAGTGGAGCAATTTGACTAAAGGAGGGCAGTGTTTCAGGCCCAGTAGAGCCTCCTTTACCTAAAAATACAAGTTAAAATCTCAAATAAAACGTTACGTTAAACGAGGGAATCGATGGAGGCAGTTAATATACCCTAACCGTTGNACAAGTTAAAATCTCAAATAAAACGTTACGTTAAACGAGGGAATCGATGGAGGCAGTTAATATACCCTAACCGTTCCTCCATCGAATAAAGTAATCGACTATGACAATTAGAACACTTCAACAGACTACGCCCAACGCGGAAGTCGTGGTAGCACAGTAGCGACAATCAAACTTTATGTAAATCATTGGGCAGCAGACAAAAAACTATACACAACACGTTAAAACAACTGGAACTCTACAGATAAGCAAGAAAGTAGTTAGGCTGTAACTACAATTTAGGCAGGCGTCCATAACCAGAATTGAGAAAAAATCTAAGTCACTGCAAAGGCCCACACAAACACAGTACTACGCCACGCAATTATTTAAAAACACTAAACTGACCCACAAATGAAAAGCTGCGACTACAATTCACCGTTTTACAAGCTCCGACATAATCAACCGCTCACGCAACTACATTATTTAAACGGCGTCTCATAGCACCCTCGTCCAAGGAATGATTAACTGACAATTTAAGCTCATATTACAATTTAAATTAGCTCTAGTAGGCGTCAACCCAACGATATTCTTCACAGGCGCAGAATGAGGCGTAGCATGAAAGCTGCACAAGGCGTGTAACAACTTATAAAACTTGCCACTGAATTATAAAAAGCTGACGTACAAGGAGTGGTAATCAAGGGCCGGAAATGAGGGGAGAAAACAGGAGGGCAGCCGAGTCGGACAAGGAGCAGGCCGCCTTACAGAGGAGCGATTTAAAAGAACGATGCGCGCGACTTCGCCACCTTCGCGATGTCTATCTCAATTTTAATTTTACTCCTTATCACTGTCTCTATGCTGGTTACAGTCAGTAGGCCTACACACAAATTTTTTACACATACCCATTTTGCATATTGCCAACATTACTAATGTCTGTCATTCAAGCATCCAGTTCAATAGTCCCACCCGCCGGTCACACTCTCCACTGTACCGATGCTCGCAGTCCGCAGACTTCTCTCTCTCTCTCTCTCCCTCTCTCTATCTCTCTGGTCTCTCTCTCGTCGCTTTGCTAGCTTGTAGCTTTGCTGTCTTCACACACCTGTCTCTTTAGACCAAACAATCCTCCNTCTCTCTCTCGTCGCTTTGCTAGCTTGTAGCTTTGCTGTCTTCACACACCTGTCTCTTTAGACCAAACAATCCTCCCTGTTGGCTCGGATGTCCTTCGTAAAGTAAATAGTCTCGCTGGCACTATCTAGAATGTTCCCTTCACCCCGAGTCTCGCTGAGAGAGGCTATGGTGACGACCAGAACATTCTTGCAACGATAACAGCATAAATTCAATCCGCTCAAGTACGGGAATGCACGAGTCCTGGTAGGCTTATCTGGCTCACGCGGTGGCTACACTTTGTAATCTTCGCGCACTTCTCAGGTGACCACCCGCCTTTGACACGCTCTTTCGCACGCTCCAGAGGAACAGGGCAAGTGAAGCAACGCAATATTTTCACTCACCTAGGCCTAATTAGTTTGGTGACGAGCAATTTCGAATTTTTTAAANGCAAGTGAAGCAACGCAATATTTTCACTCACCTAGGCCTAATTAGTTTGGTGACGAGCAATTTCGAATTTTTTAATTTTTACTTTAAAAATGTTTTGGCTGGGGTAACGGCATACACTTTAAGAGCACCGTCTACTTAGAGTTTTTTTTTTTTGGCGCATTTGAGGCTCAGAAGCCAGATAGCGATAAGGGCCACACTGACACGCGTATCTAGTGCTCCNTTTTTTTTTTGGCGCATTTGAGGCTCAGAAGCCAGATAGCGATAAGGGCCACACTGACACGCGTATCTAGTGCTCCATCACTTCTACGCGGAATGAACATTTTCTTAAAACTCACGGGAATGTACTTGGTCAATTATTATGATTTATAAATACCGTCCGTACTTGGTGTNGCAAGTGAAGCAACGCAATATTTTCACTCACCTAGGCCTAATTAGTTTGGTGACGAGCAATTTCGAATTTTTTAAATTTTACTTTAAAAATGTTTTGGCTGGGGTAACGACATACACTTTAAGAGCATCGTCTACTTGGAGTTTTTTTTTTGGCGCATTTGAGGCTCAGAAGCCAGATAGCGATAAGGGCCACACTGACACGCGAATCTAGTGCTCCATCACTTCTACGCGGAACTCATTGAACTGGCGTGCAGTGTTTCCGTAGTGCTGCGAGTACCTATTGAACTTTAAGCGGCGAGCCTAAAACTTAATTGCTATAAAGTATGAATAGAAGTTCTGTGCCGATCCTTATAGTTGTTTCGCATGTTTCCGACAAGTATGTCATGAGATGGAGCAGTGTGAAAAATCGGATTTTAGGTATGTTGAAGGGCTCGGAAGGTGATGATGTATTTTGAGTATTACTCTCGTACCTCATATGAAGGGTATTTTATCTTAGTACATCAGTATAATGGGAAATCGTTTAGTTGTTTCGTAAAAAAAATTGTATTTGAATCACTTTGCAGCGTAATTCAAGCTCCAGGTATGCGGCGCCATTAACAAGAACATGCACTCTAGTAATCTACGTAGCGAATTATAAAAATTAGTTCTATGTCTTCACATGTGTTCAAGGAACTATATTTAAATATGTATGTGGGGAAATTCTGTTCTTTTACTTTTATAAGCCTTTGGGTAGAAATTACGTGTCGGGGAAAAAATGTATATTTCTATGAAGTTCGCAGCTTAACTAGATGCGCGTACGAACACTAGTCAATGGGTTCAAGAAAACGTTATTTTTTAAAAGTGGCGGAAGGATACGTTATATGCAGCAAAAATAAAATAATCAGGCCTTCCTGTATCCTTCAATTATCCGCAAACGAACCTTGATTGTTGTTATTATATAGGTTCAAAAATCTGCGAGTTAATTTTTTTTTTTCATCAAACCAACAGCAAGCTGACTGAACATTTTCTTAAAACTCACGGGAATGTACTTGGTCAATTATTATGATTTATAAATACCGTCCGTACTTGGTGTCACCGCAGTCACCTTAAGTAACCAACTGCTGACTCCTATTAATAACATAAAAATTAAAATTTTAGGCCGATTGTCTTGAAACAACGCAATGATTGTAGGATTATCTGAGGTTTATCAGTTGAATGGTCATTGATACTAACTATTGGCGCCCGTTTAAACAAATAGTAGCTCTGTTTTATTTGTGTCTCCCATATTATTATGAAAAGAGAATGGTAAATTATATATTAGGTTACATAAAAGGCTAACAAGAGTGTGGCATACTTCAATGGCATAATCTGGGAATCAACTTCCTATTATATCGGTCGGCCATACAGAAGATCACTAGGGTGGTGAAACTCTTTTCCAAACAGCATCCTGGATGGCGTTACCCTTGTAGACTGGTCAATTTCCGATCAAGGAGAAACAATGGCACCTTTGAACCTCAGTCATTTTGATTGTCTGCCACAAAGATCGACAGGTACTGCTCAAGAGTGAGGTTAAACTTTTCTAAAATTCCACACGATTAAGGAAGTAAGTCTTTTTCATCCCCAGAATCTTTGTTACATCCTGGAACACAGCAAGTTCAAAGCTTCTTCCCTGAAACCTGCAGCAAAAACTTGGTTAGTTTTCCAATATGTTGGTGCCAGTTTCACATCGCTATCTAGCATAAAGCGGATATAAATAAAGTTTGTAACCAGGAAAAGACTTTTCGGGCCTCCTATTAATGTAGAGATGAAATATCTAGTTATATGAATCATGATTTTTTTGTAATTTATTGCAAAGTTCTCGAGATTTTTGCCAACTATGATGACCTAAATCTGGAAGTAATGAATATACAGTATATCTGGTAAGTGCCATGTCTCAAGTTCTGAAAAATTACTGATTAAAATATGTGATTCTCTTCTTTATTTAGGTTTTTACACAGTCCACTCCACCCTCAGTGCACATGGTTACGTTTTCATAATGAGTAAGCTTCTACCGAAATCTGCATCCCAGGATAGACTTCAGCTTATGAATTAATTTACTCTACGTCGCTGATTTGCCACAGAACACTATAAATTTAATATGATTTTCATTTTAAGTTATATAAAACTGTCTACTAATGTTAAAACAGTCGAATAAGATGTGAGATAAACACCGTAACCTGGGGTTAAGCCAAAAAAAAAAAAAATACAAGCAACTGTCGCCGTGAGGGCAGTGGTATTGTGGAAAAGCGATCAATTACCAAATTTCACAGAATATTGTCTAACATCCCCACTTCTATTGCTGATTTCGTTACATCTTGCGTTTACATTGCGTTTCTATGAAACTTGAAACAAAACGTAACTTATGCTCCTTAGTAGAAGGTTTTGGCATGTTTTTAGCCATTGGCATCTTGGCTTTGGAGCTCGGAGCTGTTCATGCTGTGTCGTTTCAGTCCCCCAGTATCCATTTTCCCTGAAAATGTCCCTTTATTCCTCAAAATGTAACATCTTCCCTCAAAACTTCCCTTTTTTCCCTTAAAATTTCCCGTTTTTCCCTTAAAAATCACCGAACCTCGCACTTGCAAAAACGAACCGCAGAAAGGCAATTTTCGATCATCGGAAGTATTTGGGAGGATCGTTTCTCGAGGGCAGAGCAGTGGCGGCCATATTAGTTTTATAGGCACAGGATATGCCAAATCGTTACAGGGTCCAGGGTCCGGAGTCAGACCTCACCATCAGCCTTCTTGGTTCTGTCAGCCAGCTTTTCTGCCATACTGGGTCCAGGTGACATTGACCTTCAACCTTGACCCTGGTGTCCTTTGACACTGAAAACAAAAATCCCTAAGAAATGTCCAACAAATTTCAAAAAATCCCCAAATGGACGGGAAACGACCAGCCACCACGTTATGATGTTACCCAACCACCATGTTAGAGCCAGATGACATTGACATTGACCCTATAACCATAACATTTGATCACCTTGAAACAGAAACATGTTAAAAATGGTAAATATTGAATAAATTCATAAAAATCAGCATGCATTTAACATTTATTACTACCACCATCTTGGATCCAGGTGACGTTGATCTTTGGTCCTAATCTGGTGACCTTTAACCTTTTAACCTTAAAAAGAAAATTCATCAAAAATCCCAAAAAAACATCATAAAATGCATAAAAAATTAATAAACAAGGTTTTTGTAAACTATGGTTTTTTTAATTTTTTTTTTTAAACTTACATTTTTGGAGGTTCCCCATAGCACAATGTCTATCAGACGATTGACCGCAATCCAATCAATCACATTGTATTAACATTCCCCGCCCCTTTCCAATGTTTCTCATTTTCAGCAGGCCTCCACGCCCCTCACCTTTGCTCATTCTGCCAAATGCACTCTAACTGCCAAATTGGTTTTTTCGTTTATCATTTGTTTACATTTTCATTACCTACGTGGCACTGATGACTCCAATCAATATGTAAGATCGTGATAACCTTCACCTTGAACTTGAACCCAAAAAGAAATTCCAAAAACAATTTAAAATTCAAAAATATAAAAAAAAAATATTGAAAACATTAAATAGTTATTAAAGACTTGTTTTTTTTTATCAATATCACAATATTTCCATCATTCAGAAACACAACCAGCACCACACGCACCACAATCAACAACACAATCAGCACCACGTGCACCGCAATTAGCACCACAATCAGCACCACACACACTACAACCAGCTGCAATCAGTACCACAATCCCAAACCTTGGATCAATAACAATTCTTCGATCAGTCCCAATCCATCAACCTTTTGCAACCCTTTCATCAATATTTCGCAATCTTTTTATCAATCTTTCAATCTTCCCATCAATCTTTCGCGAACTTCCCATCAATCTATCGCAATATTAACATCAATCTTTCGAAATCTATCCATCAATCTTTCATTCTTTCCATCAATATTTCGCAATCTTTCCATCAATCTCCCAATATTTCCATCAATCTTTCACAATCTTTTCATAAATATTTCTCAATTTTTCCATCAATCATCAATTCGTATTCAATCCATGGGTTTGTCGTCTGTCTCTATCCATACATATAAAAAACGATTCACCAACAGTCTTCAAAATGTTTACATGTTGACAGAATTAATGTTTTGAAAGCAGTCAAATATTTATGAATTTTTTTTACTTTAAGTCTTTATTATCATTCTGTATGCAGATCTTTCCATTATAAGTTTGGTGCTCATATCACCACTTTAAAGCTGTGACAGATAAAAGGATAGGATACACAAAAATTAAGGAAAAAATTATTAGGTTGTAATACTAATTTATTATTATTTTGTAATTACTATTTCAGAAGAAAGCAGTTCATCACATCATGCGATATATCCCCGTTCATTCAGTTTACTAATGATTGCAGGCATTTCAACAATGCGTCAGAAATACCCACGTTGTTGAAGGTCAATCAAATATCTGAGTCCATCAACAAGTATATTCGGGTCTTCGGGAAATAGGTAGCCATTATTCTCGGCGTCTTCTGGTTTCTTCATGTCGCTCATTGCAGCAAATGTGTTGGAGGGGAGTGTCAGTGTACCGAGAATATCGCTATCATTGTCTTTAACATTATCATCGTCATGAGAACAGTGATAATATAGGTATGCTGTCTTCATGCTCGTCTTCACTTCCTGTTTCATCCTCTATATTATTTTTTTTTGTAGCAGGATTTCTATGCCCATCGGTATTTAAAGCCAACGGCCGTTTACTTTGAAGTTCGTCGACTTCACNTTAGCACCACAATCAGCACCACACACACTACAACCAGCTGCAATCAGTACCACAATCCCAAACCTTGGATCAATAGCAATTCTTCGATCAGTCCAAATCCATCAACCTTTTGCAACCCTTTCATCAATATTTCGCAATCTTTTCATCAATCTTTCAATCTTCCCATCAATCTTTCGCGAACTTCCCATCAATCTATCGCAATATTAACATCAATCTTTCGNATCAATCTTTCAATCTTCCCATCAATCTTTCGCGAACTTCCCATCAATCTATCGCAATATTAACATCAATCTTTCGAAATCTATCCATCAATCTTTCATTCTTTCCATCAATATTTCGCAATCTTTCCATCAATCTCCCAATATTTCCATCAATCTTTCACAATCTTTTCATAAATATTTCTCAATTTTTCCATCAATCATCAATTCGTATTCAATCCATGGGTTTGTCGTCTGTCTCTATCCATACATATAAAAAACGATTCACCAACAGTCTTCAAAATGTTTACATGTTGACAGAATTAATGTTTTGAAAGCAGTCAAATATTTATGAATTTTTTTTACTTTAAGTCTTTATTATCATTCTGTATGCAGATCTTTCCATTATAAGTTTGGTGCTCATATCACCACTTTAAAGCTGTGACAGATAAAAGGATAGGATACACAAAAATTAAGGAAAAAATANAGTTTGGTGCTCATATCACCACTTTAAAGCTGTGACAGATAAAAGGATAGGATACACAAAAATTAAGGAAAAAATAATTAGGTTGTAATACTAATTTGTTATTATTTTGTAATTACTATTTCAGAAGAAAGCAGTACATCACATCATGCGATATATCCCCGTTCATTCAGTTTACTAATGATTGCAGGCATTTCAACAATGCGTCAGAAATACCCACGTTGTTGAAGGTCAATCAAATATCTGAGTCCATCAACAAGTATATTCGGGTCTTCGGGAAATAGGTAACCATTATTCTCGGCGTCTTCTGGTTTCTTCATGTCGCTCATTGCAGCAAATGTGTTGGAGGGGAGTGTCAGTGTACCGAGAATATCGCTATCATTGTCTTTAACATTATCATCGTCATGAGAACAGTGATAATATAGGTATGCTGTCTTCATGATCGTCTTCACTTCCTGTTTCATCCTCTATATTATTATTTTTTGTAGCAGGATTTCTATGCCCATCGGTATTTAAAGCCAACGGCCGTTTACTTTGAAGTTCGTCGACTTCACNTTTTTTGTAGCAGGATTTCTATGCCCATCGGTATTTAAAGCCAACGGCCGTTTACTTTGAAGTTCGTCGACTTCACGCGAACGTCTTGCAAGTGTATATTCCACACAAACCGATTCTACTGTTCGAAGCAGGTCACTCATTCCATCTTTAACTGTCTCGTCATAATTGCCAGTCGAATCGGTACCCATCGATCCAGCGACAGGTATTGCCGGCAACACTTGCTGACTCACAGTATACGAGTCCTTGCAGATCTCAGTATGTTCTTTCATTGCAAACTGCATGTGACCAATGTCGTAATGCTTCATCGCGCGAAAAGGACTCTTCGTATAGGCCGTTCTCTCATGCCAACAAGCATTTTGACCATATGTGAAAACTGGAACTCATAATCGGCACTGGCGGCAACTAGTTAGCGATGATGCAGGTCACGGCTCCATGACCATTGAGGTCATAGGCAGACCTTCGTATTCGCAATTCATCTTCGTGGTATGACAAGAGAGAGCTTCAGTAGTTATAGAATGCCGATGCTAGCCCGGGTCCTGGCACACCATAGATTTTAACCATACGTTTTCAACCCACTTTTAAAAACTAATGGGTTAAAAATAGCCATACGTTTTCAACCCACTTTTAAAAACTAATGG
>NQII01011511.1:434-35983 GCA_002778355.1 Clitarchus hookeri
GCCCGATACAATTGGAAACGAGACTCGTCAGACCAGGCAACGTGTTTCCAGTCATCAACAGTCCAATGGCGGTGTTGGCGGGCCCAGGCGAGGCGTAAAGCTTTGTGTTGTGCAGTCAACAACGGTACACGAGTGGGCCTTCGGCTCCGAAAGCCCATATCAATGATGGTCCGTTGAATAGTTCGCACGA
This sequence comes from Clitarchus hookeri, assembly GCA_002778355.1. Classification (NCBI taxonomy): domain Eukaryota; kingdom Metazoa; phylum Arthropoda; class Insecta; order Phasmatodea; family Phasmatidae; genus Clitarchus; species Clitarchus hookeri. The sequence goes on from NQII01011511.1 coordinate 625, forward strand.
TGGCACTTTTTGGTGGCCCAGCATTGAAATCTGCGCCAATTTTAGAAAGGATAGCACGTCTGTCACGTTTAATGATTCTCGTCAGTCGTTGTTTGTCCCGTTCGTTGACGATCTTTTTCCGGCCACAGCGATGTCGAAGGTTTGATGTTTTACCGGATTCCCGATATTCACGGTACACTCGTGATATGGTCGTACGCGAAAATCCAAATTTTATCACTACCTCGGAGATGCTATGTCCCATCTCTCGTGCGCCGACTATAACACCACGTTCAAACTCACTTAAATCTTGATAACCTGCCATTGTAGCAGCAGTAACCGATTTAGCAACTTTTCCAGACTCTTGTTGTCTTATATAGGCGCTGCCGACCGCATCACGTTACTCTGGTTGGTTCCATACCTCTGTTATGTGCATACGCACGCCTATACCAGTTTTTTTGGCTCTCCAGAGTACAAGTGTGTTACTTAAAACACAAAGAACAGACAGCAGCTACGAAAAGTCTTTTGAAGATATTTAGTTGCGTCCGATTTCTTGCCAGGAAAGGTCTAGCACTGCAAGGACAGGAATCATACAGTGGAAATTTAGTACATTTATTGAAGCTAAGAACTGAAGACTTTCCTAATTTACAACAGTGGACAGATAAATTACGAGAGACATTCAACCAGCACTACAATACAAAATGAAATGCTGGAAATGATGACAAATCAAATTCTACGGTATATTTGTAGCAAGATTCGGTCGCAGGAAACACCAATTTTTTCTGTCGTCTGTGATAGTACACGTGACATAAGTGGAGTGGAACAGTTAAGTTTATGTATCCGTTGGGTTGATGACAATATTGAACCACATGAAAGATGTACATCGGGAGAAGCAATTGAATCAATACTTGCTGATGTGTTAACACGTGTGCACCTTCCATTCGGTATGCTAAGAGGACAAGCATACGACGGCGCTGCTATTATCAGCGGTAGTAAGAAATGTGTGCAATCTATTCTGAAAGAAAAACAGTCTTTAGCATTATTTTTACACTGTGGAGCCTACTGTATTAACATGATCACTAAAGAACGTTGTGACGCTTCTGTCACTACAAGAAATGTCGTGCATTGGTCACACGAGCTCGGTGTATTGCTGAGCAAATCAGTAAAAGCGGAAACAAAATTTCCATCACTGAAGCCATATCCGAAGGCCCTGTGACCAATGTTGGTTAGGTAAAGCCCCTCTGTCCTCCTCAGTGGATTTACAGGGGGTCTCAAATAAAATACATTTTGGACAAGTACCATGTTGTGTTGCAAACACTTGAAGAACTTGCTAGAGAAGAAAACCAGCAACTAAACTGTAGTGACTTGCTTACAGTGTTTGAATCAGGAAAAACAATCTTAGGATTATCGCTAGGGTAGAAAATAATTACAGCACTATAACTTCTCAACGGATAATTTCCAGGCCGTCAGTAAACAGTGTCAGGCCTCATGAAGGTTGTCGACGTAACCACCGCCAGTATTGAATGTTTACGGAATGAAGAGGTTTTCGACATTATACTGAAGGAAGCAAACCAAAAAGTGACTGAATTTACAACCCATCTTAATTCCCAGGTCGAAGAAACCTCAAATCCACTACACAGGACCTGCATAATCATTCGCTGCTGTCACAGAGTGTGAACATTATCGTAAATAACATTATGCTACCATAGATGTAGCACTGCAAGGCATGAAATCAAGGTTTGATCAGGAAGGACTGAAGTGCTTGCAATAGTTGGAATCAACATTGATTTCAGGACAAATAGACTGATTTATTAAAAGTGTATACAGAGATAGATATTACATATCTGGAAATTGAACTGAAGATGTTTAAGCGAAAACATAATAGCTTCATTTCATTCAATCATCAATGATGTAGCCGGTATAGTGAAGTGCAGCTACACCAGATTTCGATTCCGGTGTAAGTGCACTAGCTCAGTTGAAAGAAACGGCGCTGGTGTTTACATCCCTGCAGAGATTTAATGCAGTGTTTGAAAATTAGTACTTCTGTTGGTATGAGTTTTGTTAATGAAACATTTGTAGGTGCGGGTGAATGTTTACTCCAATTTCATTTAACGTATATTATATTTGCGTCATTGCTTTTCGTTCCAATTTTGAAATGGACATTGACCTAGTTAGATCAGTTCCTTGCTATTTCGTACCTACACCTACAGAAATGCCTGGGAATGTATAAGTTCGTAATTCAATTCGAGAGATGTATTTCTCAGCAAACAAGCAAACCATTTACCTTAAAAATATTTCTTTTTCCTAAAAATTTGCTGCACATTTCTTACGTGAACGTGCGGCAACTGTGGAGTGTTGAGATTATATTTCGCACTACGACGTGGAAATATAGCTATGTCCACTTTTGACACTTACAGTTTATTGAAATAAATATTCGTCATTACTGTTCACCAGTGTTCTTCCACTGCTATCATGAAGAACTAAAAAAACATTCATCTTACACTGCACAAACTATTAAGCATACACATACAAATTTCACGCGCATTTTACATATTACACTACACCAGCTACACAGCAGGTGTAAATTTTGCTGCACAAAATTACACCAGTGTGGCTACACCGGTTGAATGAAATGCTCAATGTCAACAGTCTGACGTAATATCCGGTTGAATGAAACGATTTTGGTGCAGTTTTCCTTGCCGGTGTAGCTACGCCGGTTGAATGAAACAGCTAATGTGTTCTGTGTCGATGGTGCTCTAACTGTACTAAAGAAAATGGTGCCAGAAATGCGATACTTGTTTAAGAACATTGAAAATTTGGTACGACTGTTGATCGTAGTGCCCAGCTCATATTGCGAAACAGAACGGCGCTTCAGTTATTTACATTACCTGAAAACGTGCTTGAGGAACAATGTGGCACAGCAGAGACTGAATGAGGTGGTAATTTGCCATACACACCAGGATCTACTGAACAACTTAAACCTCTTTGATTTAATGGTCAGGTTTATAGAAGCAAACGATCGCCGGAGAACAATATTTGGTACAATTAGCAGTTGGCACACAAAACAATTATGTTGATTTGTATTTTGCGTAGAAAAATATCTTGTGTTACAAAATCTTACATCGTGTGAAGGAAAATTGTTCATGTAATGGTATTACCTCAATGCTCAACATTCTTGAAAGTCAAATATATTTATTACTCATATTGTGTTTCTCTCCTACTTCTATTCACCAAAATTGCTTACGTCCCCCCACCCCCAATATTAACACGCCAGAGAGGCCCATGAATGCACGTATTTGCTCGATACCCTACAGCCTGCAAGACATGAACTAATCGCGACCCTGATGGTACTCAGTAGTAACCATAACTGCGCGTACGATTTCCACAGTGAAATTCACGACCTATGAAGTGTTGCAAAACTGGCAACTTGCTTCGCAAGGTGATCCACGATGTAAACGACTTGATCTTCGATGTAATTTGTGTTGGGCGACGTGTTTTGTGGTCGGTGGTTTGGCTAGCCTGTGTGGTCAGGCGGCCTGGTCAGTTGGTACATCTATATGCCAGTATGGTTTGCACGTTTGCAATGGCTGTGTGCATGGAAGTACTGCCGCGACACTTGACAAATAATGCTGGAATTAAGTTGTTATTAAGTGTGTTTTGGAACATAGAATAAAGACCTAACACAAATTATATACGAGGAATGCAGAACGAGGTTTGAATGAGATTGAAGTCCGTAGTTCAAATACTGACTGAAGTCCTGGATTATTTTTAACGATGGTAATGTACTCTCCATAGAAGTGGATAACTTCGAAAATCTCTAGAAGTGTCAGTGGTCACCACGGGCAATGTTTTCTGTTAATTTTTACATAATGTAGCAGGCTCGAATCGGCTTGGTTACACCCCCACAACTCACTCTCTACTAAATAAATTAGCTATCGCCCTATACAAGGCATTAAAGTGGGTTTCAATTCCATCTCAGTTCACATTTTCCTCCATGGTCCTTTCTTCCAGCTAAATGGGGGAGAAAACACATGAAAAACACCTTAGTTCTTATCAAAACTAAAAAGAGATTTATTTTAACAATATAAATGAGCACCCAGTCGCATAACTAAATTAAAACAGTGGGAGGAGTCTTTAACAGAAGTTACTCGACTGACTAGAATGACACAAATTAAACTTTCCTAATAAAACTATGTATACAGACGGATCGTCTGGATGGGAGGGTCCGATAGTTATACTATAAAACTGAACGAATACAGTCCTGTGAGAATTACAAAGGAAAACGTGTCTTCTTCCTGCCACGAGCTCATCACTCGCGTCTCGTCGTAAAAAACACACCTCGAAGATTATGGTACCAAGCTGTAAATAAAAACCCGCCCTAAGCAGGCCCAACGTGGGGCGCCAAAACTAATATGCAATGTGTGTAAATGTATAGAGTGTGGTGTACACTCTGAAGATGAAGAAGGATATTATAATCTTGGATCAAATAAATGGTCACCACTAACAGTGAATTCTGACCTGGGGCTTGAAACTTGCCCAGCTCCACAAAACAGCATTAATTTTGCAGCAACGTAACATAATTTAGATAAATCTTACCACATATTTTACACTCAGGAACATATGTAGCAGCCATTCTCCGTAGATTAGAAACAACATACAGATAACACTGGGAAGAAACGGAATTCAAAAATACTTACCACTAGCCACAGAAAATGAGATACACACACAGACTTGCGAGAAATTAGATGGGATTTAATTTGAAAGAATGAGTTTTGATCCTGACACCATAAAATAAGATATATGATCTGTCCAAATATTACATAGAAATGCATTACAAGTTTTACAATTAGTCTTCCTTTGTGTGGCCGTAACTATGACTGTAGCCTTATCGTGAGTATCTCTTATTAAAATTCAAAATAATTTATGTCCTTTAAAAATTCCCTAATTTCTTGCAAAATTGTAAAATTTAATTAAATTCACAGGTTTTCTCGAACCAACTCAGTCGAGAGAACTGAGATCTTGGCAGGGCTCCGTAGGCAAATAGGCAGTGCTACAACATACTGTGATCCAAGAAGGCGCAACGTAGGCCAAATATATTTTCAAAAATTATTTATTTATTTTATTGATGCCGTTTCTGCGGCGAAATTCGAAATACTTAGCTGGAAGGATAATTTGCAATATCATCTGGTAGAATCTTCGTAAGCTGGTTCCGCTGGTCATTGGCCTTAATGTCTTCCCTCACAAGGCAATCGGGCCTGGGGAACGCTATTACAGTTCATATCGTTCCACTCGCAACATTGCGGTAGCTCTAGCTTGAATTTAATTGCGAAACCGCGTTGGTAGCACGTGCAGACTATTTGCTCGCTCTTCTGTGCAGCGCGCCTTCGCCTCATCGGCCAAATTAATAACAACACTGAAATTTCCTACCAGGCCAATGAGCCATTATGTCTCTACCTGCCTGGCGGAGACAATATGGCTAGACGTCTCCTAAACGGCATGCTTATTAATGCCTTCTAACGTCGCGCCAATCACGGGAGGGCTACATCATACATAACGCATTACATCATGCGTTACTATAGCAACCGAATAATAAATCCACTATGCAATTTAAACCACATACAAATAACTTCTTAGTAGAAATTCAGAAAGTCTTACCAACAGAATTAAACTAAAATACACTTTCTGAGTTTAAAACATCTTGCAATTAACTATATAAATCAGATCAGAAGTAATTAAAATGTGACTGCCACAAATAAACCACAAATAAATAATTATATGTTACGTCATTATAAACACTGCAAAAATAAACTGAAATAGCTGTGACAGACAGAGTAGAGGTTATTTGAGGCGTTACAGATTTAAGTGAATTAAGTGACTCATGTACTTGATTTAAAAGTGACTGGCCTCTAAATATTTAAGGTCAGTAAACTCTGTATTCCAAAATGTTACACTGATTACGATTGAAGCTGATGCTCGCAATTCTGAACCTACGTATGTAACGACGTTGGTTGCATGCCAGTTTGCAGTACAGTTCTGGTTTAGATGCCTGGTTAAGGCACGTGTGTATACGTAATTGTCTCACTAGGAAACATGCTCTGGAAGAATTTCATGGACATGAAAAATCATAATCACACATGCTTAAACGACCATGAGCTACAGCAATTGAAACATCCCATTGAAGTACACAGAAGAGCCAAAAAAANNAAAAAACTGGTACACCGGCCTAATATCGTGTAGGGCCCTCGCGAGCACGCAGAAGTGCAGCAAGACGACGTGGCATGGGCTCGACTAATGTCTGAAGGTATGCAGGAGGCAATTCACACCATGAATCCTGCAGGGCAGTCCACAAATCCATAGGAGTGCAAGGTGGTGGAGGTCGAAGAAACCTCCAATCCACTACACAGGACCTGCATAATCATTTGCAGCTGGCACAGTGTGTGAACATTATCGTAAATAACATTATGCTACCATAGATGTAGCACTGCAAGGCATGAAATCAAGGTTTGATCAGGAAGGACTAAAGTGCTTGCAATAGTTGGAATCAACATTGATTTCAGGACAAATAGACTGATTTATTAAAAGTGTATCCAGAGATAGATATCACATATCTGGGAATTGAACTGAAGATGTTTAAGCGACAACATAATAGCTTCATTTCATTCAACCATCAATGATGTAGCCGGTGTAGTGAAGTGCAGCTACACCAGATTTCGATTCCGGTGTAAGTACACTAGCTCATTTGACAGAAACGGCGCTGTTGTTTACATCCCTGCAGAGATCTAGTGCCGTGTTTGAAAATTAGTACTTCTGTGTGTATGAGTTTTGTTAATGAAACATTTGCAGGTGCGGGTGAATGTTTACTCCAATTTCATTTAACGTATATTATATTTGCGTCATTGCTTTTCGTTCAGATTTTGAAATGGACATTGACCGAATTAGATCAGTTCCTTGCTATTTCGTACCTACACCTACAGAAATGCCTGGGAATGGTATAAGTTCATAAGTTCGTAATTCAATTCGAGAGATGGATTTCTCAGCAAACAAGCAAGCCGTTTACCTTAAAAGTATTTCTGTTTCCTAAAAATTCGCTGCACATTTCTTACGTGAACGTGCGGCAACTGTGGAGTGTTGAGATTATATTTCGTACTACGACGTGGAAATATAGCTATGTCCACTTTTGACACTTACAGTTTATTGAAATAAACGTATATTCGTCATTACTGTTTTACTGTTCACCAGTGTTCTTTCGCTGTTATCATGAAGAACTGAAAAAACATTCATATTACACTGCACAAAATATTCTGCATACACATACAAATTTCGGGTGCATTTTACATATTACACTACACCAGCTACAAAGCAGGTGTAAATTTTGCTGCACAAAATTACACCAGTGTGGCTACACCGGTTGAATGAAATGCTCAACGTCAACTAGTCTGACGTAATATCCGGTTGAATGAAACGATTTTTGGTGCAGTTTTCCTTGCCGTTGTAGCTACACCGGTTAAATGAAACGAAGCTAATGTGTCCTGTGTCGATGGTGCTCTAACTGTACTAAATAAAATGGTGCCAGAAATGCGATCCTTGTTTAAGAACATTGAAAATTTGGTACGACTGTTGATCGTAGTGCCCAGCTCATATTGCGAAACAGAACGGAGCTTCAGTTATTTACGTCGCCTGAAAACGTGCTTGAGGAACAATATGATACAGCAGCGACTGAATGACGTGGCAATTTGCCATGCACACCAGGATCTATTGAACAACTTAAACCTCTTTGAATTAATGGTCAGGTTTATAGAAGCAAACGATCGCCGGAGAACAATATTTAGTACAATTAGCAGTTGGCACACAAAATAATTATGTTGATTTGTATTTTGCGAAGAAAAATATCTTGTGTTACAAAATCTTACATCATGTGAAGGAAAATTGTTCATGTGATGGTATTACCTCAATGCTCAACATTCTTGAAAGTAAAATATATTTATTACTCATATTGTGTTTCTCTCCTACTTCTGTTAACCAAAATTGCTTACGACCCCCCACCCCCAATATTAATATGCCAGAGAGGCCCATGAATGCACGTATTTGCTCGATATCCTACAGCCTGCAAGACATGAACTAATCGCGACCCTGAAGGTACTCAGTAGTAACCTAACTGCGCGTACGATTTCCACAGTGAAATTCAAGACTTGTGAAGTGCTGCAAAACTGGCAACTTGCTTTGCAAGGTGATCCACGATGTAAACGACTTGATCTTCGATGTAATTTGTGTTGGGCGACGTGTTTTGTGGTCGGTTGGAATGGTCGGTGGTTTGGCTAGCCTATGTGGTCAGGCGGCCTGTTCAGTTGGTACATCTATATGCCAGTATGGTTTGCATGTTTGCAATGGCTGTGTGCATGGAAGTACTGCCGCGACACTTGACAAATAATGCTGGAATTAAGTTGTTATTAAGTGTGTTTTGGAACATAGAATAAAGACCTAACACAAATTATATACGAGGAATGCAGAACGAGGTTTGAATGAGATCAAAGTCCGTAGTTCAAATACTGACTGAAGTCCTGGATTATTTTTAACGATGGTAATGTACTCTCCATTGAAGTGGATAACTTCGAAAATCTCTATAGAGGTGTCAGTGGTCACCACGGACAATGTTTTCTGTTAATTTTTACATAATGTAGCAGGCTCGAATCGGCTTGGTTACACCCCCACAACTCACTCTCTGTCCCATGCATTTCAGGCATCGTTAGTGACATCCCATTTCTTTGTGGTGTTGCTCAAGCTTGGAGATACATTACTGGATAATGAAAATAGCGCACCATAAAGAAACCACGCGACAACCATGAAACTTAAATAGTGAGAGTACGGGCTGGTATGCATATGATCCCATGATTGTGCATATGCATTTGACGGCACGCCCAGCAACGGAGCTGCGGTAACCCAATCATTATTGATGCGAGAGGGGTTCCAGGGATGAAGTGATTGTCCCTACCTTACCTTGATTTTTAATTAAGGGGGTCGTATGATAATATTGCCCGGCGCTATAACTCGGAGCATGAGCTGGTCGAGGATCGTTCGGCCAACGGCCCATGAGTCCCTGGAATTCTCGTCAGTTCTGTTGGTACTTGTAGACGTAGAAGGAGCAAGTAATGCACAAATGCCTACCTGCACTAGCTGAATATCGCGCACCTGACTCTAGAAGTATAAGTTGGTGAGCCTGTTAGTCATCTCGCACGCTCTGATTAGAATACTCGCTGTGCTGCAAGTAGGTGCAGTGCCTTAAGAACCCAAGAGGACTTTGCGAAAAATTTCTTCTCCTTTGTTACACACGTGCCCCTGCACATTAGAAACATATTAAGCGGGTTCGGCACTCGGCCTGACGATAACCAAAGTGGACGAAAAAGGCGCGAGCCATGAACGATGAACATTGATGCGCGATGCGCTACGCCCTGGACAAAATCACAGGGGAAAGATGGTTCACCCCTCGGCACTAATAATTCAAAATGTTCCGGTATGTTACATGTATATTGCATATATTGCAGTGAAAACGAGTTACAACCTATGTTGATGGCGCTGAGGGTCAAGGGGTGACCCGCAGAGAGCCACTCCCGCGCTGCCGGTCGGTCCGAGACCTGACGTCTGACTGCCGGTATGGCGTCTGCTTCTGCAAGACCTTGGCGAAGCCGGCACCATAAATACGTGAAAGTATTAAGACTAAGCAAATGTACACAAAATATTCTTACACTGCAAAGATTGACACGGGCGACATATCCGACCATAATTAAGTATTAATTATGCTTGATTTCAGTGGGTATGTCACTATACTAAAAGATTTAATCAATAAAGTAAGACCAGTTTACGCAGTCTGCTGTGAAGGAAGAAATACATAAAGGGGTCAACCAAAAATAATAAGTTTGAAATCCACATTCACGAATCGTAACAAAACTCCTAATTCTGATAGTACATGCAAAGAAAATAATTAATAATTTTCTTTGGAATTTTTTAATGTCTCGTTTGTTAGATACAGCAGTTACAAAATGTCAAAATTTGCCCCAAAAATGACTTGTGTATTTTTGAATTGCTTAACTTTGGTCCTAATTAAGCTATAGAGCTGGGTAGGGCCGAAGGTCTCATTTGAAAGCTCATGAAACTGGCTTTAATATGTTGTACATCATGATAAATTTGCAAGCAAATAAATTTTTTGAGTGCTCAGAAATTTTAAAAAGGAGTTTTTTAAATCTGAAAAAAAAATAATTTTTTTTCTATATAAAATATTTGTTAACAAATCCCGTAAGTTTTAAAATGGGATCTCATTGGGAAATTTTAAAACATTATTTTTTTAATAACTCATTTTACAATCAATATTTGTTAATGGCTATTAGAATTTGGATGCTGATTGAATATTTACTTATTAACTAATTCGAAGAGGCAATGAAAGATTTGTGCATTGCATGTTCTAACAGGCACAGTGCAATGTAATTGCATGTCAAGCAATATCCATCTCTGAGAATTACTCCATGTTTAAACATACACAAGATAATCAGAGTTCAGAAGAAACAAAGTGGATAAAACAACACCAAAAACAAAGGTGAATTTGTTTTGTTGCAATCCACTCAATAAACCAAACCATAATTTTCACAAGAAGAACTTAAAGAGTGTTGAGTAATAATCTGTTAGATAAATTCTGTTTAAAGGTAAGGTTTGATAATAAAATTTGTGACAGTTGTCATAAATTACTGTCACATGCTGTAAATGAATACCAGTCAANAGAGTGTTGAGTAATAATCTGTTAGATAAATTCAGTTCAAAGGTAAGGTTTGATAATAAAATTTGTGACAGTTGTCATAAATTACTGTCACATGCTGTAAATGAATACCAGTCAACAGAGCCTCCCTCTGATGATACAGATGATGATCAGTTCCCGGAAATGGATATTTCTACTCCTGAGAAAGAAGAATGTTTGGCTTATTTCAACCTTAGCTTAATTGCTATGAAAGAATCGCCAATAAAAAAAACGACTACGAGAGAAGAGCTACTGGTTTGCGCACTTTCAGTTTGAAAGTGCTGCAAACCAGTACAACTTCTGACATTGTTGAAACACCTGCCACTAGCAAATAACCACATTACCTTTTAGCTGGTCAGTACAGAAAATTCAAGATGAATTTGGTGTGGGTAATTTCACTGCTCGTTCCAAAAAGAGAAGGGAATGTTATCATGCCCTGATCCTAAACCTGGAAAAAACATTAAAGCCAGAAAGATTTTGTCTTGGTTGAAATAAATGGAAAACATGAGCATACCCAAAAGCAACTTATCCTTTACAAGTTGAAAGAACTGTTTCCACAATTTAAGGGGAAACAGCCGGATATTCAAAGTTTTGCGAACTTCGGCCAAAGCACTGTGTTCAGGCAAAAGCAAGTTGCACACACTGTGTTTGTGTGTGTACGATACACCAAAGTGCGAAGTTAATGTTGGCACAATGTAAATTCCCTGAACTGTTAGAAGGCGAGGAGCAAATATAAACTTATCAAGATGCTTTGCAAACAATATGTGATAACCCATCTGAAGCATGCTACTTCAGTAACTGTTTAAAGTGCCCAGGAATTTTGAGATAGGTTGGAAGAATATTTCGAAGTAAATTCTGTGGAAAATGTGACATTCAAACAGTAAGTTGTAATTGATAATCAAGTTGGAGACTTTTACTAAACCTTGTGAGGAATTTATAAACGATTTTCTTGAATATCTTCCCAATTCCTTCATGGCAAAGCAGCAATCATAATTTCTTCCCCATCTTACTGAGACTGTACTAAATGTGGGCGAGTTTTTAGTAATTTGTGATCTATCTGTAAAAATACTCTTTTGTATTGCAAGATGCTGCTCGGAGATTTATCACGGGAACAATGTACAAGCCACACATCACCTATTCTCCATCTACTCGAGGAATGGCATAAGTAAGCTGCAGCACACCAATTTTGTAGTAATTTCTGATTGTCCTATTCACGACACAGTTGTTTCCAACACATACTCCGGTCACAATTTACTACAACTCCATCAAATATATACATGTACTACTTTCCTGTTGGATTTGGAGCACAGTACAAGAACCGGTTAAATTTCTTGAAGCTTTGTTTGCATGAGAAAAACTTTTGTGTCAAAGCAGAATGACATTTATTTGCTACCTCCCAAGGGAAAAGTTCATGTGATGGGATTGGTGTCACTGTAAAGAGACTAGCTGCCAGTAAAAGCCTTCGCCTGGCTTACAATGAGCAAATTGTGACACCCCGGCAGCTTTACGAACACTGTGTTTGTGTGTGTACGATACACCAAAGTGCGAAGTTAATGTTGGCACAATGTAAATTCCCTGAACTGTTAGAAGGCGAGGAGCAAATATAAACTTATCAAGATGCTTTGCAAACAATGATATGTGATAACCCATCTGAAGCATGCTACTTCAGTAACTGTTTAAAGTGCCCAGGAATTTTGAGATAGGTTGGAAGAATATTTAGAAGTAAATTCTGTGGAAAANAGAATATTTCGAAGTAAATTCTGTGGAAAATGTGACATTCAAACAGTAAGTTGTAATTGATAATCAAGTTGGAGACTTTTACTAAACCTTGTGAGGAATTTATAAACGATTTTCTTGAATATCTTCCCAATTCCTTCATGGCAAAGCAGCAATCATAATTTCTTCCCCATCTTACTGAGACTGTACTAAATGTGGGCGAGTTTTTAGTAATTTGTGATCTATCTGTAAAAATACTCTTTTGTATTGCAAGATGCTGCTCGGAGATTATCACGGGAACAATGTACAAGCCACACATCACCTATTCTCCATCTACTCGAGGAATGGCATAAGTAAGCTGCAGCACACCAATTTTGTAGTAATTTCTGATTGTCCTATTCACGACACAGTTGTTTCCAACACATACTCAGGTCACAATTTACTACAACTCCATCAAATATATACATGTACTACTTTCCTGTTGGATTTGGAGCAAAGTACAAGAACCGGTTAAATTTCTTGAAGCTTTGTTTGCATGAGAAAAACTTTTGTGTCAAAGCAGAATGACATTTATTTGCTACCTCCCATGGGAAAAGTTCATGTGATGGGATTGGTGTCACTGCAAAGAGACTAGCTGCCAGTAAAAGCCTTCGCCTGGCTTACAATGAGCAAATTGTGACACCCCGGCAGCTTTACGAGNAAAGAGACTAGCTGCCAGTAAAAGCCTTCGCCTGGCTTACAATGAGCAAATTGTGACACCCCGGCAGCTTTACGAGTGGGCTGAAGTCAATATCAAATCCATGCATTTTGCATGCAGTACAATCCTGCTGCATAAGGACGAGGAAATGTTCTTGAAGGACCAGATACTAACTGCCAGGACCATAGGCGTGAGCAATATTAGGTATGGGGGTGCAAACCACAAAATCAAGAAACACTTTCACGAGTTTAAAAACACAAATTTCAATATTTTTTAACATATTTACACCACAAATAGTATATGCTACATTAAACCCATGTATCATTTAGTTGTTGNAATTTCAATATTTTTTAACATATTTACACCACAAATAGTATATGCTACATTAAACCCATGTATCATTTAGTTGTTGTTTGAAACACGTCAACTGAAAATATTAAATTGGTGAGATTCTTTTATATATTTCTAATGACATGACGCAATGNGTTGTTTGAAACACGTCAACTGAAAATATTAAATTGGTGAGATTCTTTTATATATTTCTAATGACATGACGCAATGGGGAGTGCAGCTAAACCTACTGCACCCCCCTTGTGAATCCTTATGACCAGGACTATTGAATGCACCTTGAAAGTAACAGAAAAGTGTTGACTAAACCATACTCCTCAGTATCTTCAAAAGGGGCAGAAACATCAAGGAGTGACAATGATCAACTAGACTTAACAGAAATTGTTGGTTTCTTGAAGTGCCAATATGGCTTATGGTGTATGGCGTGTGTTCTCGATTCATTCGAAGATGAGCGGGAAATCAAAGTGAGTTTTCTTCATCCCCATGATCCATCTATGACATATTACACATACCCTGTCATATTCGATGTTTTTTGTGTACAACGAAGCATCATTCTCACAAAAGTGGACCCATTAACAGCAACAGGAAGAGTTTATACAATGACGTTGACACGGAATGGCCCTAGGAAACTTTATGACATTAATAGGAACAATTGAAAATACTCAATAAAGCTAGGCTATTTCTCGTTTGGAGAATCTCGCCGATGTGCGAGTCCAAGTATCGCAACTCCAGGGATTGGACGAGTATATCCTTCCAAGCCATGCTCAATTGCAATTTAATAAAAGAAAAACATTATTTTATATAGGTTTCTAAGCCCTTGCAGACTACACTATATTTTATTTTGCAGGTTTTGGGGGTGTTGCATCATCTGGAGACGCAGTGCGTCAAGTCGTGAGCTGCACTGGCATTCCTTCCAACGAAAGGTGCACCTGACGGCTATGGCATTGGGGGGAAGGGGGGACACCATGCTGGACTGCTTGTTATTTGGCCCGGGGTTAACTCTTGGGGTGAATAAAGCAAGACTGTCACTTGAGTCGCATAGTCTATGACGAGGCAGGTATGTTCCGTCCTCGCCAGCACTTCCTACCGCGCTCTTGGTAGTGTTCTGCTTGGCACAATGTCGGCCAGGTGAGTTGCCGACTGCAGAGGCACCAACACAGCAGCCACAAGAACACTCATGAACACGTGGTTCACATTAGTGCAAAGTCTGTAGCAAAGTTCAATATATGTCAATTATAGTTTTGGGTGTTTCCAATGAGTATATTTCGTGGCAAGGCAGCNAGTCTGTAGCAAAGTTCAATATATGTCAATTATAGTTTTGGGTGTTTCCAATGAGTATATTTCGTGGCAAGGCAGTGTGAAAAAGCAATTTTTACCCATCCTAGAGAGCCCATTAATAATGTTTTTAATGTCCATGGGGTCTTAAAAGTAATCTTCGTACCTCGTCTCAAATGTATTTTATTTTGGTAGATCAGCACACTGGAAGCACATTAAATAGTTTAATGGAAAAACATGTAACACTCCGCAATGCCATTCAAGCTCCAGTTATAGTCCTCTTATTGCAAGAAACACCTGACGATACCATGCAAGTGTACAGAGTGAAGAAGAATGCCAAGACGATGCCAAAGATGTCACTTTACATAGTTAAAGAGGACTCACAAGCATGCTGAAAATTATAGGATGGTCATATCCCTGAACAGACCACCATGTGGATCCACCAGAGCGTACTGTCCGATGCTGTTAGGAAAAGTGGATACGTGAATGTACTCGCATACAGAGGGCTGGCTCACGACAGGCAATGTCGACTAACAGTTGAGAGGATCGATGGATTGTGTACCAGGTGAGGAGGGATGCCTTGGCGACCTGGTCCACAATACTGTGTGCCCTAGAACAAATTCCCAATGTCTTGTGGAGGCAAATCTGCAACATTACGTGTTCTGCCAATAACTGGACAACAGCAGCAGCTCCATTTGCAGTGGTGTAATGCCAGAGAAATGTGGAATGCCACAGACTGGTGATTCTCTCTGTCTCGTATTACTTGGCAAGATTGTAACAGTCAGTGAGTGGCAATTTGACATATACTAAATAAACAATGTGCCATTTAAAAAGATTTTGTGTCAGCTGATTCATAAACGAATGAAAATTAATATTACGTAGGCTATTCTGACTGCACTGCCGAAGCACATCAAACCAGCAAAAAATACGCTGATAACTAAAGAGTTCCTTGATGAACTAATAAGTTCTAATTTACGTGATTACAAACCAGCTGTTATTAGTGTTACAAACTAAACTTTGTGCCAAAGTAGTAAAGTATAGGTGTTCAAAATGAAATATACATTAAAATGGTCCACATTCAAATTAAATGCAACTTCAAACATTGGAAGTTCTTTATATGTTGTACCCCTACTCGCCACACCTTCCACACATGCTTGATACTAATTCCAAAAGCCTACAGAAATATTTGAGGGTATAGCTGAATAGTTTTTTCAGTTAATAGGAGTAATAGGAGAAAAGTGAAATTTACAAAGACGGAATAAGAGGCCGGTCAAAGTGCTGCTATCCATTGAGGAACAAGCTACTTTCCACGCCATTTGTTAAACCAGATCCCGAACTACAACCAGCCAAAAAAAATATGGTTTTCTGGTGTAAAATAACAAATTTTCAAACAGATACTAATGGTTTTATTTATCCGCAAGCTCTGTATAAATTTTGAAGTAACATACAGCGATTAAGATTACAGAAATAATTTTTGTTATGCTATGTCCATCAGACGCGAAGTTCTCATCCCGTAAGCCCATATTTAGGTTGTTTAAGTGCTGTTATTTGACGTGAACCACACGTTCACGAGTTCCTTTGTGCCCACTCTGACTGCCGCAGTCGTTTCAACCGCACCAGCTACNAGAGAGAGAGGGGAGAGAGAGAGAGAGAGAGAGAGAGAGAAGTGCTACAAAGTGTAATTTATCGATGTACATAATTTCAACAAACAAAAAGACCATCGTAGCATACAACAGCCACAGCCAGGGATGTTTTCATGGTATACTTGGCAACGCTGTGGCTAGTGTAATTCAGACAAGTCATCAATAGTTCAATACGAACATTTATGAGATAATGTAACAACTTTTAAAAGTGCATTATGTTTTCTTATGTTTTAATTTAATTCATATAAGTTTTCATTACATAATCATCNGTAACAACTTTTAAAAGTGCATTATGTTTTCTTATGTTTTAATTTAATTCATATAAGTTTTCATTACATAATCATTTTTCAGTGTTATGTTGTGTTTCATCTTTTCGCCGCTTGGCTTCGACTTTCGCCACTGGTGGCGGAAGCCGACCCCATGCTCCCCCCAGTCCATCTCAGCACCTGAACGAGACCGGAGGCGTAAGTCTTTCGCTCCACGAGGCCCTCAGTACCAGCATGTAGACTGAAGTCATTTTTAAGTGCAATAATATAAGATTAATTACCGGAACATTTGTATTCTATTTAAAGTACTGAGGGGAGAGCCATCGTACTCTCACCGGAGAGTTTTTAACGCAATCGCGTTTTCAACATAAAACCACGTGCTTTTCGCCATGCAAGGACTGAGGCCAATTTGCATTTCATTCATACATTTATTCATCTGTAAACAGACGATGAATAAACAACTCAACAAGTGAAACAGTTTTAAATCATTGTAGGGCAACCTTATTAGCATCACCAGCCTTTTTAGTAATATAGTTCAGGCGTACGAGACGGCCGATAGTCTCGTCATCCTATGTAAAGAATGCAACTGTGAAGTGGGATGCACGTGGGTAGTTTTGAAGCAATTCTTATGTTATTCCATGCCACATATTTCGAATTCAAGCTGTTTAGTATCCGTATGTTTGTTGGCGCATGAAAAGTGCGTTGTCAAGCCAGTTTCCCGAATTACTTTTATTTCCAGTCTTAACATATTAGCTGTAACATCTAAAGTGTAATAAGAACTAAAATTACTATCTCGCAAATGTTAACCCCTATCAGTCGTTTTTTTTTTATGGTCCCAACAAATATCCTATATAAACAATGTTAACAAAAAACCTGCATGCTATGCCCTTAAATCATTAATTTACCCGCATCCATCGCTCAGATATTCTTTCCAAAAACCAAAATATATTCGGACTATTGTTTATCTGTGAAAAATGGAAGCATCCTTTATTTCTGGAAGTGGAAACTGGAATAAAACATTGTCTGTTATTTCTGCAAGACCTAAATCCAGTACCTACAATAAGTGTGCTGGAAGGACGTATGTGAATGTTAGACTGAACAGGATAGCAAGAGTAATTCAAAAGAAACACACAGATTATTAAGACTTGGTATTTATTCTGGCACAGCAAGTGGTTACAGGCTATCTGGCAGAGACTGACACCTGCCAGACACGAATGGTGTTGTCAGAGTACCCAGCAAACAGCGTTTGGCCGTCGGTGGACCAGGCAAGAGAGAGACACTGGGGAGGCTCAGCCTTGGTCGTCTGGGCGACTACTTCTGGCCGCAGTTCTTCCACCATGTCCTTGCTCTCCAAGTCCTGAAACCACCACACGTNGTCGTCTGGGCGACTACTTCTGGCCGCAGTTCTTCCACCATGTCCTTGCTCTCCAAGTCCTGAAACCACCACACGTGCCTCATCATTAAGGTTGCTACAAAACTTTAGAATCGAATTTTCCCAAAATTTTCCAACAAACAAAGAAATTTCCTATCTTTTTCCTGCATTCAGAAAAAAAATTATATAAAAAAAATTGCCTAGTTTTGAAATGTGATGATAGTAATGAAATTCATGAAAACTTGCAGTTTCTGGACATTACATTACAAAAAGTGCAACCGTTTACTAGCAAGTCTGCTTGACATAAAACAAATTTTTAAGTACCCATAAGTTGGACTGCTACAGAGAAAGGTTGGTCATACAGAAAATAAATTAAATTTTATTTTATTAACGGGTTGAATTTCCAGGATCTGTCACACGTTTCCCTGGTTTTCCCTGGCCATTTCAAATCCCTTGACTTTGCCAAATTTTCTAGACCTGTAGCAACCCTGACCATGTAACCTTCCTCTTAACTTTCACAATCTTCAAAATGTTATTCCCATGGTAAAACTTCCACTATAACCACAAAAACATTTGCACAACACATTTCCTGAAGTAGAGTAAACAAACAAATTTTGTATACAAGTATTACAGTCCACAGTTATCCGGGGTTTTATAAAGGCCTCTCAGAAGGACTGTACCATCACTATACACAATACAAATATTCCTTTCTGCAACATTTAAAACTTGCTGCAATACCACAAGTTGAGTGGCTCTCAACATAGAAGTTTTGAGAGCGATGAGGGTGAGTATGGAGCAAGCAGCACCAGAATGCAAGAGCAGGGAAAACTGGAGATCCCCAAGAATACTTGCCAACCAGCAGGATTCCCACATGTGAAAATACTAGTGTGATCTGCCGGGAATCAAGCCCAGTTCGTCTTGGGAGGCGAGTAGTCTGACCACTACACCACCACGGCCCCCACAAGGGTCCACTAAAATTCCCTGACTTTTCCCCATTTTCCAGGCAGAATCTCACCATTTTCCCTCAACTATTTTATGAATTATATTTTTCCACCTCTGACACAACAAATACACTATCAGTTACATTGAATTAAATGACGCTGCAACAGACCAAGCAAGCAGGGCCAACGCGATTGACAACACACGAGTGCCCATTACAAACACACAAATAATTTATTTTGTATATATAGGTCCCACATCACTTGGCAAAGATATATTATTGCCAGTNAACACACGAGTGCCCATTACAAACACACAAATAATTTATTTTGTATATATAGGTCCCACATCACTTGGCAAAGATATATTATTGCCAGTTAACAAACCTAAAAATTGAAATTTTAAAATGCATATCATAGTCATATTATCCTGCATTCATGATCATAATTACATTATCCTGCATTCACACAACTAACAACTTTTGCAGAGTAGCTTACATTTTCCCTTACCTAGGTGAAAATTCCCTGTCAGATGAAATTCCCCAACTTTTCCCCGAGTCATCAGAGGAATGACAGTACAGTATCCTCTGACAGACTAATGCAGTTTGGAGTATGTGTGTGTGCTTCAAAAACAAACTTTAAAAACAAATTAGTATTTTAATAAACTATGGTATGCACTATACACGTCCGTAGAAGGGGAGAAAAAGGGCAGATGCTCGAAGAAGGGGANATACTGGAGGGAAAAAGTCCAATACGGAAAACTATCTCATATTTAAGGAAAAAAGGTTCATATTCAAAACATTTTTTCATGAACAAGTCTTTTTGTATTTTCCTCTGAATTTCCAGGAAATTTGCAAAAATTTGTTATCTCTAAATTTTTGAGTTGCTCACATATTGTGAGTCAAACATTTATGATTGGTACACTCTTTTTGCCACCTTTCAGCACAAAAATATAATTTGAAATTGTAGGAGTCAGTTTCATTGTTTCAACAATTTTTCTTTCACAAATTCTGCACTTTTCTGGCTCCAATTAACATGAATAATAATCATGCAACTGTACTCAACTAGCCAGTGAACACACTAATAAAAATTGCGCAAACTTTGTCAAAAAAAAGTTACATTACATTAAGTGTAAAGATAACTAATGGCAGGCCTAATGAAGTTACATCTGGAGAGTGCTGTTTGAGGTTAACACACTTGAGGATGCTAACTTGAAATCTAGACATTACATTATACACACCATACAACAACACAAAAGCAGAACATACCCAAATCTTGATGGAGGGGCCGAATGCAGCACAGAGCCAGTAGCGGTTTGGTGAGAAGCACAAAGCTGTGATGATATCATTGTGGTCAAGTGTGTGGAGGTGCTTGCCATCATTCAGGTCCCATAACATGGCCTTGCAGTCCTATGAACATGTCAGCATTAATATACAAAGCCAAGGCCACCCTCGCA
Source organism: Clitarchus hookeri (assembly GCA_002778355.1). Classification (NCBI taxonomy): domain Eukaryota; kingdom Metazoa; phylum Arthropoda; class Insecta; order Phasmatodea; family Phasmatidae; genus Clitarchus; species Clitarchus hookeri. The sequence goes on from NQII01011511.1 coordinate 21,092, forward strand.
ATCCCTTTTCTCTACACTCAAACTATTTAATTTAAACTTGAATTATTTCAAGTGGTGAGAATCTTTAAATCCTTTCAATACCTTCTACACAAAATCTAACTGTAAAAATAAATTGTGCAAACCCAAAATTGTTTCCCAAATTTCCAACCTGAGTACCCACTCTCAAAAACTTTATTTATGCAAAAACTATTTGTATAAATTTATTAAACTTAAGTTTATTGTAGTACAAACAATGAACATTACACTTAAAAATGTACACAGAAAAAAGGTTTAAAAAACCAAAGTAAGTAAACTAAAGTTTGAAACAAACACCGAATAAAAATTCAATTGTTTATCCTCCCTCACTAACAAAGCCCTCCTTCAGCCAAACACACTACCAGGTAATACACAAATACAATTACAGTTATAAATAGAAACACTAGACACTAAGACTGTGGAAAAACTAACCTCTTTAAATAAATAATGACCCTTTGTTTCTACTGTAATTAAAAAATATGACCGCTAACAGCTGCTGCACTCACCTTGCCACCAGAGGCACAGAGAGACCCATCAGGAGAGACTGTGACTGTGTTGAGGTAGCCAGTGTGGCCAATATGGTTGATCTTCAGGCGGCAGTTGGTCAGATTCCACACCTGCAAAACACCACAAATGAACAATACAACACAATCACTCCATTTCTCTCCACAAAACAAATCTGGGCTCAGGTTGTACTCAGTCCCATATCCGCTGAACACTCACAGTTTATCAAGTTCAAGAAAAGATCATCATCGTCCAACCTATACAACTTCATTTAATAGGAAAAGTACAGGAAATACTTTTTCTTTAGGAAACCATTTCCACAAATAAAAGAGTAATCAAATATTTTGCTACCCTGGTAAAAGAACATTTATAAAAGGTACAACTTATGCATTTTAACTTAATTATCTAGTTAGATACCATAAGACTGTAGCATAGAATGCGTACATTATATAGAAGCATAAAAACTGTAGGACTTCCCCACACACTGCAGCATCTGACATAATTTCCGAGATAATTCCTAGCAAATAGAGAACACAATTGCACCTTGTAAATCAGGTATCAAAGAGTTGTGACCCACGGGTTGCATGTGGCCCTTGGCTCATATCTGTATGGTCCCAGTCTATTATATGGAAATACTGCACGTGGAATGTGGCCCATGATTAGTGTTTCCGTCAATTGAACATGGATATGATATATGGCGTAGCTTTAGTGAGGTTTTACATGTACAACAGGAAATAAAATAATCAGTTCAGTCCAATAAATTTTAAAAACTAAATGTGTAACCGAGACAGGAAAACGAGTACATAAACACTCGCACAAGTCTGTTACATTTTTACCACACGAATGCAGTTGCAATGTTTTGCTGGCTGTGCCATCTTTTTTATGTGGTAAGTGATAGCACACTGCAGTCTGATGAGTGGTGGTTGGCCAATAGTGCCCACTAGATTCACTGTTAGCCAACCACCACTCAACATACGGTAGTGTGCTATCACTCACCACCTGAAAATGGAAAATGCGGGCCCAGCCTACGAAATTATATATATATATATACACATCTACAAGAATTGTAGGAAATAAATTTAAAATTTTGATCTGCCATTTTTACTTTAATTTTATCGTTAACATGAAATTTTTAATTACCTTACAATGCTATTAAAACTACTTCTGACCTGGTTGCCAAACATTGTTACCGTTCTGACTACAGTAGCAAAATATGGCAAACATCAACAAACTGTTCACAATGAGTTTTCAATCATCAGTTTACAAATTTTGCTGGTGTGTGTGTTTAGCATCTCTGCATGGTAGGTGAGAAAAATAAATGAGCTGATAGTTGTATATTCATTCCTGAATATAATTAATTCTCTGCAGCAGAGTACATGAATGAAGACTACCTACATAAAAATGAAACAAGTTACACTGAAATACTGTGTACATAAATCTTTGAATCATTTTAAATCCTGATCCTGAAATTTGTAGGCCTTTCCCGCCAGAATCCCATTCCAGTGGTAAAAAGGCATTCTCGTCCACATCTAGCATTTACGTAAATAACCATTTTATTCAAATTTTGATTTACAAAAAATATAAGACTGTCTTACTTTTGCCTACTAAAACTTTTTAAAAACAATGGTTTTGCATGAATAGCTGCAAGTGATGGTCAATGGTTTTTTTTTAACTTAACTTAATGTGTTTCAGCACAAACCACTTTTAAAAAAATCTTAAGACATTAACAGATTGGGCTTTGTAAATATCAAAATATAGCAATGTACAAAGAAAGAACGAGTAACTTATTTACACTTAAAAGCAGACACGTAACAGGGAATTTTTTTTTACTTCAACTCAACCCATGCAACGGCACTGTAACTCAACGGAGAATCAAATCCAACCTACCTGGAACAACCCAAAAGAATGACAGACGTACTCATGTTGCTAGATACATAGATACGTACGTCAGTCAAGCTCCCTACCTAGCCAACCGTACGAAGCCAGCCTGCCCCTAAGATACGACCAGTACAGAGAGAAACAATCCCACTATTCCTTGCCAAGAGCGCAGCAATAGCTGCGCTGCCCATGAAGGGAGGAGCCACCCTACCAAAGATGCCCAAGCTGAAGGGAGCCGAAGACGTAGTCAATATTATTTAAGGCCGGACGAGCCCCCAGAAAGCCAGTTAACGCAATGTCTTCGCTCTGCTTTGTCACTCAGCAGCTCGCTCTACCACAGCCATGCTAGGGCTCTCTGTCCCCTACATCTCCATGAGAACCAGCTACCGCCGAAGCCAGTCTCAATCTCCATTTACACACACTCCACTTGGGAGGGTTACCCCAGTCCCTTCAGGACACCACTAGTCAACAGAAGGGTTAGAGACGTTCTCACAACTTCCTTGGTTCATTGCTGTAGCTCGTATCTCTGCCTAACAGGCCCCCTTCAGCTGTTTGATACGCAACTTCTGCTGGTTGCTTGAGAACCAATATAGCCTTAGCATTAGTATAGGCTCGAGAATAAATACATTAGAGTTTATCCACAGAGTTCTAATTCTAAGAGTGATTTGTTACCTCTGCTATCTGGTAAGCGTCATCAAAAAAACCACACATTCGCTGGCAACACATACAGCGGAACGCGTTATAACAACATTTATTGTAAAAGGAAGGAATAGTAAGCACCTGATTGAAGAATAGAGAAAAAGTTGTATGGTGACATATTTTAATTTTAACAAACTAAGTGCAAGCGAGAAAAGCTCTCTAAACCTGGGCCTAGCTACAGCACTGACATGGGTAGGGCTCAGTCCCATATCCGCTGAACACTCATAGCTTGTCATGAGTTCAATAGTGCTCATCATTGCCCCACCCATCACTTGAAAATTTTTTTTTAACAAAATGTTGCTGATAGCTTTGAAAAATGGTTGGCACCTCTGCTATGTTAGAATTATTTACAATGTTGTAACGTTGTGCATGTCATTTTTACTTATGCGTTATTTAATCTCCTCTTCAAAAGNACCTGGGCCTAGCTACAGCACTGACATGGGTAGGGCTCAGTCCCATATCCGCTGAACACTCATAGCTTGTCATGAGTTCAATAGTGCTCATCATTGCCCCACCCATCACTTGAAAATTTTTTTTTAACAAAATGTTGCTGATAGCTTTGAAAAATGGTTGGCACCTCTGCTATGTTAGAATTATTTACAACGTTGTAACGTTGTGCATGTCATTTTTACTTATGCGTTATTTAATCTCCTCTTCAAAAGTTTTCCTAATTTTAATATTTATATGGGTAGCTTGCCAGCTGAATTTACTGTGCCCCATATTTTTTTTAATTATATTTGCCCTTGCATACTACGCATATGCAGTGACAAGTTAGTACAAAAAAATCTACGTCTGAAAACAGTATTATGTAACGATCAGCAGACGCAACGTTGCTTCCTCCTCCATCCCCAAATTTTCAGGCTGTGGGAGGGAGTTTGTTACCCACCAATCAGCAAACTACTTCACTCCTTGTCTCTCTTTCAAATACCATTTCTTCTCCTGTCTCGCCCCCCTCCTCGGTCACCTTTTTTCTTCTTGTCTCGCCCAAAAAAAAAAGCTTCCACATGTTTAAGTTTTCCCTCCCCTCCCTTTCACATTCTCGATGCTGATCAATAAATTCCCNAAAAAAAAAAGCTTCCACATGTTTAAGTTTTCCCTCCCCTCCCTTTCACATTCTCGATGCTGATCAATAAATTCCCCCAAACCTTCTTTGTTTCCATGTAAGGCAGAGGATAGCCAACCTCTCATGGTAGGAAGAAGGGAAGAGGTGACACTATGTTTTTTTGAGTAGCGCCGCAAGTTATTTAATTAAAGTATTTTCCAATTTCCAACCATCTCACATTCACCACACATTAATGTAAAAGAAGAATAATTTGTTACATACTAATAGTTGCCAGAAATCATTAGTGCAATTTTATTTCAAACAAAAAAATCTTCCTGGTACTTGCAAAAATCATGGTGCGCACATGGAACACGAGTAAATACTGTATCATAAACAATGTTGCATTGTAGACGTAATCATGCTTTGTCCCTTACACGCGTGGCATGTGGTGATTCGATGACCATACAAGCAGCAGTCTTCCTACCCCCACAACATAAAAGGAGCGGTAGGCTGCTAGTATCTACCATTCTCCTCCACCCCTACCATACTTTATCCAGCGTACCCCCCTTTTCTTGACCTCGACTAGCTCTACTCTCATTCTTACCTCTCCCCTATCTTCCTTATCACTTACAACATCAGCACGCACCTCTTCTCTTGCTCCTGCGACGCAAGTGTCGCCATGGGACAGACTAACAAAGGCTGGCTCAGGCATGGCAAGTGACTGAATGTCACTTAGGATAAGACTTGTTTACCCCCGNGGGACAGACTAACAAAGGCTGGCTCAGGCATGGCAAGTGACTGAATGTCACTTAGGATAAGACTTGTTTACCCCCGGCCGAATGTCACTTAGGATAGGTGGTGTATAAAAATTTAAAAAATACGAGTTTACAAATGTTTGTATTGCTATAGTGAAAGGCTTCATTAGCAGATTTGTGTTATAAACAAAATTAAGTACCTATCAAATGATAGGGAAAATGACTGTACATTTAAAAACTATCGCAATAGCGGACGTGATGCTATAGGCCATACTCGTTNGGGACAGACTAACAAAGGCTGGCTCAGGCATGGCAAGTGACTGAATGTCACTTAGGATAAGACTTGTTTACCCCCAGCCGAATGTCACTTAGGATAGGTGGTGTTTAAAAATTTAAAAAATACGAGTTTACAAATGTTTGTATTGCTATAGTGAAAGGCTTCATTAGCAGATTTGTGTTATAAACAAAATTAAGTACCTTTCAAATGATAGGGAAAATGACTGTACATTTAAAAACTATCGCAATAGCGGACGTGATGCTATAGGCCATACTCGTTNTCAAATGATAGGGAAAATGACTGTACATTTAAAAACTATCGCAATAGCGGACGTGATGCTATAGGCCATACTCGTTATAACGCGGTTCCACTGTACTGTAGGCCCAGTTCGCAATGGCACTTGGCGCACACTTACGGTAGAGACCCCTACTTGGTACACTCCGCAAGGAAGAGATTGGACCACCCAAGACAGCTAACCCCACTCCATCCACTGTGCGAAATTTGCTGGTTGGAGTGCATGCCTGACCAAGTCCCATCTAAGCAGCTAACGACGAAGCAGTAGTGCCACCCCAAGTCAGCTAATCCACTCTATCCACCACGTGAAATTCGTAGGTTGGAGTGACAGGACTGACGCGACGTTACGACACTGCCTCTGGGTACTAATAACTAGGGAATTCTGTCACCTGCCCCTATCTTGTTGCGTTGGTCCTTAGAACCACCCCCATGTCCTTCACGTGATGAAGGACAAAGTGGGCAGACAAGAAGGCAGTTACGACTCCTACTCAGGTAACCCATTCCAGGCAGCCTTTATCTACTCCGCCCCTAAGGATCAGGCAAAAGCCACTCATCGACTGCAGGGGCCTCACCCCTTAATCACTCACAGGCATTTATTCAAGGCACCCCAAAAGACCAGCGGGACACCGAATCCCATCGTAGTCAGTCTATGCCTTAGACTGCCCGTGGGCCTGGGCATAATTGACGCCGTCCGCCGCCCATCAACACCCGGAACCAGTCAGCCCCAGCTCGACCACCAGCTGAACACCAGTTGCCCACGGAAGAGGCCCCAAGCGCAACCCACACAGGCCAGCCACCAGTCAGCACAGACACAGGCCTACATGAGGAGGTAATCCAGCGTTGGCATCCATCCTACAGGCACTGAAATTCCATTTTGGAATTTCTTGACTTTTTCCTGTTTTCCAGGCAAAATCTTACTATTTTCCTTGATCTATATTCAGGATAGAAACTTTCCAATACCATATTTTTTCCATTGCTGACAAAAAAAAATNTACTATTTTCCTTGATCTATATTCAGGATAGAAACTTTCCAATACCATATTTTTTCCATTGCTGACAAAAAAAAAATTATTAGTGAAGTTTTCAATTAAATTACGCTGAAATAGGCCAAGCAAGCAGAGTCAACATCCTATTCAGCCCATCAATATTTTTTACGATACACACTATTGACTTCACACAAGTGCCCATTACAAACACACAAATAATTTATTTTGTACGTATAGGTCCTATGTCAACTGACAAAGATGTATTATTACCAGTTCACAAACTTAACAATTGAAATTTTGTAACGCATATGCTCACAATTACATTATCCTGTATTGTATTCGCACAACTAACAACTTTTGCAAAGTAGCAATTATTTACATTTCTTTCAACAGGTGAAAATTCCCTGACATTTCCTTGTTACATAAAATTCCCAGAGTTTAGCCTGTTTTCCACGTGGGTGGACAGCCTGGTCCTAGCCGCCACCAACAACTGCATAGCGTGCCAACGTCCTACTAGGCTAATTATACACGGAGCTGTTCAAAGACAGGGGTGAACAAGCTTAGAAGCAGTCAGTAAGATCAAGTTAGCTGTTCTCTGACCGAACAAACCAGAACCCCTTAGGTCGGACGACGTGTTAAGCACCCCAACTATCATGCGTCAAAGCATTTGACCTGTAATATATATATATATATAACTACATATATTGCACACGCGCGCGTGCACAAACACATACAGTAAACAATTGCCGTAACTGCAAATAATTCGGCCATGTTAAAAATTAATTCCAGTGTCAAGATAAAACAATACAGCTAAATAATTTACANGTAACTGCAAATAATTCGGCCATGTTAAAAATTAATTCCAGTGTCAAGATAAAACAATACAGCTAAATAATTTACAAGCCACCATCTAGCCACTTTTCATTTAAATTATTTTGCTGCCTCCAACCTCCCCCTTGAACAAAAGTAGAATTTCGAACTGTTTGCCACATACACACACTATTAATGTGTTCCTAGATCACACGTACCTAATATACAGAATTTAATATTCTGTTGCTTCTACAGGCATTTTGACAAGAAACATTGCAAAGGCAACAAAATACACCTAAATTGAACTCATTAATGTAAAACAAAGAAAATATATTCTAATAAATTCTAGCAAAACTGAATAAATAACACGCATAAAAAATAACAAATATTTACTAAAAATTAAAAATATAGTTGAATTGCAAAAGGTTCCTAGGATGCATTCCTAACATCTACAGCTGCAAATATGTATCACATACAAAAATATGTGATAACCTCAAAATTATCATTACAATTTTGGTATAAAAATTACATATCAAGAAGATGCAATTTTAAGTGATGACAACTAAACTTTATACAAGTTTTTTTTTTTTTTTTTTTTTTTCGAAAGTTAAACACTGTTGGTTTTGAAGTAGTAAAACATCAGTTGTAGCTGTAGCCACCGGACTGTAAACAGAAGAGCCTCCTACGGACTACAGTGTCAAACCACCGAACACAGTTGGACCGAAAGTCCGTGTCCACAGAACATTTTCAGTGGACCCGACAAAATTCCTAATGCTAAAAAAGTCATTTCTGCCAAGCTCAAAATCTAATTATTACAGCATTGATCAAACAAAAATTTCTGCAGCATCACCGAAAATTACATGCTCTGATCAATAAACAACTAAGTATTAACAAATAAGTATCAAGTGCACTCATCAAGGCATACAAAGTTTGTATACATTACATTATGTACACATGCACAAGTAATACTAATAGATAACGAAAATAAAATAAAGTTTCAAAATATTGTTTTCACTTACGTCTCACTGCCCTGCATTATTTATGTAATTTACCACTTCCGAAATAACCTGTTGATTTCGTCACAATTTCGCACAACTCCTACTTTGTAACAAAAATAATAAATGACATCTCTGACTACCCATCTTGTATTTAGAAAGCACAAATTGCAAAAACACCACTGAAAAAATGTGGAAATACAGTACACAAGTACAATGAAATATGTATTAGACGTTCAGCAAACAATTGCAAAGTTTACGGCAACAGCTATGTTGGTAACAACCAGGAACCACAAGAAACAGCGGTGCCATATTTTCAAGATATAGATTCGCGATGAGACATTGCCAACAAAACTCTTACGTTAGAATTGCTTAAAAACTATTCACGCATTTCTACGGAATCAAGGAGATGGGTTTCGAGAGAACAATATGACGTATAATTTACGTAGACGAACTATTACCAGCCGAATATAAATTACTTGTACTCCAAATCGTTATACGTGAAATATATGTTACTTTAAAAATTATGCAGAGCTCGTGGAAAAATATAACTATTGGCATATGTTTGTAAATTCATTATATATTGTGGAGTAAAGAGGTTCATTTCTGGCTGGTAATAGTTTGCAGAATATCCGATAGATAGCACGTCATGATGAATTTTTGAGTAACTCTCTTTATGGTCAAAGATAGCGTATTTTTTAAAATTGATAATTCTTATGTTACAGGCTGGAAATATATTTGAAATTCGTGTCGTTTGTCAAATTATTTTTAAAAATAATTCAACAATATTATGCAATATTTCTGTATGCCTTTAGAATTAATATCATAGACGTGTTGAAAGCAAGGTTTGAGATGGATGATACAACGTGAAAAAGCTTTCTGAGGTTAGCACAACTTCAGAAAACTTTTCCACGTCGCATCGTTCTATTGTACATTTCATTTTGATCACCTAAACACAACTACATTATCACAAAGTTTAGTTCTTAACACTAACAACCATTGTTTTGTGACCTCGTAAAATAAAATGTATTAATAAATCTATGAACTCTTTCTTATCCGCGTATATTATGCTTTTCTGATGTGCATCGGCAGTGGACTCAGAATAGCCAACGTAATTTTAACTTTTGTTCGTTCGTGCATCAGCTGATACAGGATTTTGTAAATGGCAGTTTGTTTGTTTCTTAAACTTTAAGTTGCCACTCACTGACTGTCAGAAAGTGGCCTTATACGGTATGGACCATAACAGTGTTGTACTGTATTATGAATGCTTTCTTTAATATTCCCATTTGCATTCTTTCTTTCAGTTTTGACAAATACCTAACATAGTCTATCAATGTGTTCAAAATAAAGTTTAACGAGGTTGAATTTTTATCACGGTTGTTCTCTGCTTCTGAACTTTCTTATTTGTTACTAAATATGTTCCAAGTACTTAAATGATATAGTTTTTGTATTAGTAGTATCGCACAACTATATTATTCCTTTTTAATGATTACGTTATATTTTTCCTTTTACAATAGGTTTAAAAATGTAATGTCAATAATAAAAGGAATTGAGAGTTATGGAATCGAAAAATTGAGCATAGTATAAGCACCTGAATCAAGAATAGAGAAAAAGTGGTATGGTGACATTTTAATTTTAACAAACTAAGTGCAAGCAAGAAAAGCTCTCTAAACCTGGGCCTTACTATGGCACTGACATGGGTAGGGCTCAGTCCCATATCCGCTGAACACTCATAGATAGTCATGAGTTCAATAGTATTCATCATTGCCCCACCCATCACTTGGAAAATTCAGCTGGCAAGCTACCCATGTAAATATCAAAAGTAGGAAAACTTTTCAAGAGGAAAATAAATAACGCATAAGTAAAAATGACACACACAAAGTTACAACATTGTAAATAATTCTAACATAGCAGAGGTGCCAACCATTTTTCAAAGCTATCAACAGAATTTTGTTTAAAAATTACTAGTTTCCATTAATTTTCAGTAGTGATGGTATTCATCTCGCCATCCNTTGTTTAAAAATTACTAGTTTCCATTAATTTTCAGTAGTGATGGTATTCATCTCGCCATCCTCAACAAAATCATACACAAACAAATTTACAGCGCCAGAAAACCAGTAAATCCAAACTTGAATGAATGTTTATCATCATTCAGTGCAACTGTGGTTTTTATCATCTAAGCACAATTCTGAATTATTTTTGAATTGGTACACATGGTCTTTTGTGAGTCATCACAGGGAGTGGGAAGCTTGGTGACGTATGTACTACCCGCAGTAATGCATTTAGTCCCGATGTGTCTTGTACCACGCCGTTGGGAGTGCTATGTCTGTCCAGAAGCAAAACGCCATCATGCATTCTCAGGGTCATAGAATCGCAAGGCTATTGCAAAGTATGATGAGGCTAAACAAAACCATTACGCATTCACAGCAATCACGTGACAGCAAGAGCTGTCCGAGACCTTCATTAAAAAGATACAGAAGGAACTAAAATAACTGGATAACAGTGGTGATGGCGGTAGCTTGTCCATGCCGGCTAAACGACCGAAATCTAGGCCAGAACACACTGTCATGAATGTCTACATCTTTGATAAATGCGTATTTCTGCAGACGATTCTGTAGTCTTATGTTAATGAAAAAGTGCCCTAATAATTTTAAAATTACTGCTTGTAATAAATGATCAAATACACTTTCCATGTGAAAACAACTTGTTTTTCGGTGGCAAATAACCCAAAACTGCAGGAAGATACTGATTGAGACACCTCACATTGTATCTTGGTGCTACAACTATCTAGTTGAAATGAAATCTCACAATGTGAGGAAACAAACTATCTATATTGACGAAATGTGGATAGAGCAGTGTGACTATTGGTAAATGCTGACAAAATAATGATGTGTTCAGCACACAAGCTAACATGAATTGCAATAGATTAATAGTAGTTAACGCAGGGGTAATTAACTAATTTGTCGAAAGTGCTCTCCTTGTCTATAAAATATGGTTACAGAGAAGCTTGCTCCCAATCTCCCTCCGTCATCTGTGGTGGCGTTAGATAATGTACTTTATCATTGCGCACAGATAGAAAAGCCACCTACAAAATACTCTGTGAAAGCAGATAGGTTAACATGGTTTACGAATAATTTAAAACCTCTTTAATTGCAAGACGAAGTCATGAAAATGAGAATACGAAATGCCAATTAGTGGGTAAATTCTCTTGTATAGAACAGTTTTTGTTGCCAGTTCAAGAGAGAGTAATGCAGATTGCAATAACTGTCCCGGTACAGAAAAGTACAAACACAGTCCTACTGTGCCTATGCATGACCAGAAGACTAATTAAATATTTCATATTCAACAAAAAAATGCAACGAGTCTTTGGCACAAATAACATACAAAGAAAGATTACAAACACAAAGCATGTGACACAAAACACTAACGAAACTTAATTCAAACCAAATGACCCTGCAAACAACAAACATATACAGTACCGTATTCACCCGAAAATAAGACCACCCTGAATGTAAGACAACCCCCATATCATAAGATCATGTTTGAAAAAAGATAATTTACTCAAAATTTTAATTTTCTTGTTTAGAAAATCACCGCATGGAATAACACAAAAATAAGCTCAATCACTTTTAATTTTTCAAAAAATTATTATCTNTTGTTTAGAAAATCACCGCATGGAATAACACAAAAATAAGCTCAATCACTTTTAATTTTTCAAAAAATTATTATCCGGCACAGTTACGACCCCCCAGTTTAAAGCAATATGTGAAGTCGTTTACGTAAACATTTAAGAAAAGTTAAATGGCANGGCACAGTTACGACCCCCCAGTTTAAAGCAATATGTGAAGTCGTTTACGTAAACATTTAAGAAAAGTTAAATGGCAATGGTCTCACAAACGCATGCATGTGCACACACATGCATGCAGTTTTCCTAGGAATTCAACCAAGAACCATTTAATTTCAAGTTAACACTTAGCTACATTTGCCACGTAAGATTCTACACAAACACAATTAATTGACCACACACCTTAACCATTTTGTCCCAGCCAGCAGACACGATGATTGGATTGGAATGGTTTGGCGAGAAGCGAACGCAGGACACCCAATCACTGTGTCCATCATCCTGCAAGCAGCACACACATGTTCACTCAGATGACATGCCACTGTGCTCAGTTTGATGATTACGTAGAAGACGGGCGGAAGTGCCCAGGCACCTACCTGGATGGTGTATTTGCACTCCGCCAGCGTGTTCCACAGCTTGATCGTTTTGTCCCGGCTGCCAGACACTATCTGCCTGTTGTCCACCGAAAACGCCACGCTCAGTACATCCTTCAACACATATTTACACATTTGCATGCACAAACACCCCCTGCCCAGGTCGTCATTCCCTAACACTTCCTACCATTTAATAGTGTATTTCACCCCAGTTGCCAAAATGTGTGATATTTTCACTGTCTTGAATTGAAGAGTAAAAGAGTGGAGAGGTTTGGGTGGCTCATAACAACAGGGTCTTGAGAAGATGAAGCAAGGTATGGGGCAACCCTGCGATGCAAGGGCGGGGGAAACAGGAGACCACCTAACTACCCATAGACCAGCCGCATCGTCCGATACAATTCTCAAGTGCAAGAAAGCACCTCTAACATTGTCCAGCTGTCAAATAATTAGGGTTGTGCGAATATTCAGTACACCAAAATGAAAACAAAAAATGACAACTTTCATTTACATTTCGGTAAGAAATTTGGCTACCATAAGTTGTNCAGTACACCAAAATGAAAACAAAAAATGACAACTTTCATTTACATTTCGGTAAGAAATTTGGCTACCATAAGTTGTCACAAAACGAAAATTCTCAATTTCAGTAAATTTTCGGGTATTTAATGAATGTTCATTTAATGCACCAGCAAAGAAAATTTTTGCCTGTAAATAATCTTGTTTGTTTTCATTTTTTTTTTCACTGAAATAACTACATAAAACAAAAATTTTAATGTAGGCAAGATCCCTGTGGCAAATTCTTCATATCCTACATTTTTTTATATTTAATTTTGCAGCAAATTTGTTACAATGAATAACTTGCTAAAATGTGTTGATATTCATTAATCTTTCGTTAAGGCTGGGCTCTAATGACATTATTTTTCATTTTTGTTTCAGTTTCACAAAAGTTCATAAATCATTTTCGTTTCATGAGAAAAAAGTCACATTTGCACAACCCTACAAATAATATATATAGACGTGTTGATCTACCCCAGCACAAACTAGCTCCTAGAGGCTTGCACCTGTTGAATACTGTCCAACAACGAACAACGCCCATAACGCAAAAGATATAGTATATTAGCTTCATGTCATTGTGGAGCAAATATGAAGTCTAGTTCAAAACACCTCAAAATCAAGGGCAGTTTCAAAATTAGAAAGTGTGGATTTCAAACTCAATGGCATACACTGCATATTTACAAAAATTATTATGCATTGCATTAATGGTGTTAAGAACCTTAAGTCGATGGGTACAATGCCAGAGACGGAGCAATTATATTATTCCCAAAAAGCTTTCCTTCTTTACAAAATCTGCAACTCAGAAATTCCTGTAATTGATAACATGCTTCAGCTTAATTCATACCATTCACTTGCTTGCTGGGTGCCTCAAATGATATCAACAATGTAATTTTTAAAACATTAACTTTGCTTCAAGATTCAAATACAGTATTTCAACTTCTAAAGAACCACATCAATTAATTATTTTATGTTTCAAAACACTCAAGTAAGTATGCACATTTTGAAACTTTTAATTACCAAAGTGAATTGTTTTGTATCCATGAACATACTGAAATGTTAGCAATCCCAGCAAGCAAAAATTCTTGTACTTACATTCTGGTGCACATATCCACTTCAACTATAAAAAAAATATGTAATAAAAAAAAAGCTTCCGTTATTTCTTCGGTGGTAGTGGCCTGCGACACACACCTTAGTGTGGTCCTCGAAGCGGCGGGTGGTCTTGCCTGCAGCCAAGTCCCACAGCCGCAGGGTTTTATCCCACGATCCCGAGAGGGCGTAGTTGCCGTCGGAGGAGAGGACCACATCGCTGACAAAGTGTGAGTGGCCGTGCAGCCTCTTCTGGGGCACTCCGTAGTTCGCCTCGTCCCGGGTTAACTTCCACACAATCAGTGTGTTGTCTGCAGCAACAAAGCCACATGTATAAAATCAACGTTGCCATCGGCCTGATCACTTTATTCATGAATTTATCAAGTGAAACTGTCAGGTTACTGGGAAAGTAAATTTGCTAATTATGAACTAAAAAGCCAGAAAAAAAAAACCATTTACCAAACACTTTTAATTCAACATTAAGAAATGGAAGTACATTTTAATCACTTAGTGAGATTATAAAAATTCACAAAACACTCAAAACAGGATATCCACAAGTTGCAGCATTGAAATCAGAAACAAGAGATTATTGAAGCTCAGCTCGACTTGTATGCACATTGGTTAGTGTACACTGTGCTCTAGTGGTGTTAAGTGTTTTTTTCCAAGGCAGTCATTACTATGACTTCGCCATCATGAGGTGTGAATATCGCTTTCAGATTGAACAAACTAATTTTGGTAACACTCACATTGTATTTTTTTTTCCTACTGGTTCCCCCCCCCCCCC